>VXBJ01004167.1:431896-583847 GCA_013400055.1 Nycticryphes semicollaris
CGGAGGAAGCGGCTGCCGGCGGGCGTTGGGCGGACGGGGAGGCCGGGCGCCCGCTTGCAGGACGGCGCTTCCCGCCACACCTCGCCGCCGCCTCTCACCCGTCCCCCCGCTCCCGGCGGAGGGAGTGGTACGTTCCATTTTGCTGCAGTCGAGCCCGTTGGCCGGCAGCGGGAGGGGAAGGTAACTACCACTTCCCCGCGCAAAAGGGAGGGGGAGGAGGGAGCGGTTCACTGCCCTGGGAGCTTCGCCAGGCCAACCGCCTCTCGCAGCCCGCTCTGCGGGCTCGGCCCTTCGCCTAGCTGCCTTGGATGGAGCGATGCTGGGGGCGGAGGGGAGGAAAGCCCTCCACTCCCCCCCGCGAGGCGGGGTTGGTATTGTCCCGCGCGTTCACCTGCAAGGCAGCGGCGGGGAAGCCGACAGTTCCACTGCCCTCCGGGGGGGTCGGGGGGCCCGGGGGTTCCCCCGTGTGCGACGGGGAGCTCCCGCGCTGGGCCGAGCCGCCATCCTGGGGCACCAGCTCTGGGAGGAGACGCGCTCTTTTCCATTTAAAGCGTTCGGGAAGTTACAATTCACGATTAGCCCGAACGTCGGCGTCTTCCTTGTAAGTCCCTTGCCTCTCCCAGAGCGGGTGGCCGACACTCAGAGGGGTCCCCTGAGGAGGTGGGAGGCGGCCTGGCGGCCAAGCGCCATCCTCATAATCCTCTTCAGCTCGGCCAGCAGGGAGAGAGGACTGGACCCGGGGATTAGTGGGTGAAATTCTAGTTTACATTGTGCAGCAGATCAGAATAGATGACCTTACTTTAAAAAACGCTCTTGAAAACAGACTGCCCCACCATGGCTGTCACTACAGAGCGGTGTTTCACAGCTCCCCTCAGCCGAGCAGGGTGTGAGGTGTCTTAAGGCCCTGAGCTTGCCCCCAAGCCTCTGACCCCATACCTCCGACAGCCCAAACCTCATGCTGTGCCTGAAGGATGGACTTGACACCACAGGACGCTTCTGCTCAGCAAGAATAGGATTTATTACACCTGACCTTTACAAGTCTGAACCCAAACTTGTAAGCCAAGTTACAGCAGAATCAATGGAACAAGGGAAATATTTGAAACAGATTCATTGTTTAGATCTATTCAGTGAGATGTGGTAAGCTATAGCTAGGCTTCCTTAACTGTAACGAATAGGTCCCCACTGACTGTTTAGGAAGCACAACAGGGCCAGTTCAGACATGGATGCTGTAGAGGTGGATAAAAAGATTATTTCTTTGGCAAAGGCAACAGAACTCGTGGGCAGATGCACATACATGGTGCTCCAAAGGAGTCACAGGAGCCAACAGAGAACATTTTAAATCTATTGGTCCCTAAGGAGAGGCTCAAGCTTCAAAAGTTCAGCAAGTCCTTCAAGGAGGGAAGGTTGAATAGATCTAGGATAGCACAGTAATGTGCATAGAACATAGGAAAGTATGAAAGATAACTAGAATTAATGCTGTGGTGGGAGGAGAGAGCCAAAAATTATAGGAAAACAGAAAGCTGGCTGTTACCTCTCAAGTCCAGAGAAGTTTCAAGCCAGGAAGCTAACCGCTGATGACAGCTTATTTTTCCCAAGCTGCCTCTATCTAGGGATACTTTTAAGGATAGACTAGGATGTTAATAATACCCAGTTATTCCTTACTGTAAAGATCCTTTGGAAAGAAAATCTTGGAATATTTAATTCCTAATTGTATTTTTAAAAGATTTCTAGGATTTCAGTAAATACTCTGACCAGCCACAGAAGATACCAAAGCAGTACATATTACTTTATAATATTTTCAATCTACTAAGTAAAATGCTTTGGAAGCTTTTAATTATCTCTGGGAGCTATCTTTAAGAGCCCTGAATAATTTACCTTCCCTGTCGGGTACCTTGGTATTGATAAGAATTTTGAACCTCTTTTGTTAACCAAAAGACAAGAAGAATAAGATGACGTATCTGATTGGAAAGAACTGTCCTGGTTTTGTTTCTTTTTTTAAAACAAGTATTTACTTTCCATAATTATCTAGTAAGCAGCAGCCATGAGGAAATACAACACAGAGGTTGTTTGTAGCTGGAGGTGACACTGAGTCTTCAAAGGTGTGCATTGCATTTCAGCTGCTACAAAGCACAGATATGTTTATAAGAAGTCAGTCAAGCTTATTTCACGCAATGAGCTACACTGCGCTGTGAACGTCAGCACTTACTGCAAGATCAGTGTTTTACAGCAGCAGAATATACATCCAGACCAAGAGTACTGTGAGAAACACAAGATAATACAAAGGCAATAATTTTGTATACACAGAGATTTGTCATGGAAACATTAGAGCTGTGTTGTAACATCTATACTGTTTCAAAAACCCCGAAGGAAATTGAGAAATAAAGGCTCAAACTCCATCCCTCACTCTGCCTGCAGTCTCACAATTTGCTTAAACCGATTTTGGAACAAGCTGCTGATCGTTTTGCTCCTCGTTTTGCATTCTAGCTCCTTTTGGCTTGTAGGCGACGCAGTGAGTCAGAACAGGAAACTGATGCAGCTGAAAACCAAATGGACCAAAACAAAAAGGTTGTATTTTGTCCAGCTCAGTTCCTGATCCAACCCTCTGCACAGACGTACCACTAGCACTGGCACAAGGAGTGCCGTGGACCGGAGTGACTGTGGGACCACACCTGGAAAGAACCCACTCAAGTCTGCTTGAATCAGTGGTGAAAACACTTTCTTGATCACTGTGAACTGTTACAGCATTAGACAAATTTGCAGGTATTTTCAACAGTCTTAGGTATTGCTTCTCTCAACAAATTCCACCTGCCATTTTACAAAAGGATTACTGGCTAAAAATAGGGAAAAGATCTGTCTTTCAAAGGGCCTGTAATTCCCACCAAGAAGATATTACATACTGTAACATTTCAGCATCTGTCTGTTGGGACTATTTGTTCTACTACCACTGGAAGTTTCTGTTAACTATAATCAAGGGATTCTTCTAGATTATGGTTTAAATATTTGCCATCAGAGAGTGTCAGGTAACCCATTTCAACTGTTTGAGATACAACAAGACAGTATATACTTCATAAATTAAATGCTGCTAAGTAAAATAAATTATATATAAGTTTAGAAAAGAAATATATGCAAAACCAAACCTGCCTGAATACATTTCTTCTTTGCCAGGTTTCAACTTGGTTATTTATGCCAAAACCCATGGACCTACGATGTAATGCTGATAGAGAAGCAGAATACAGCAGTGCCAGCAACCTTTGTAGAGGCAAAGTAAAACAGCTCAAGGTTGATACAACACCAGAAGTCATAAAAAGGTGGATGTAAACAAAAGAGATTTTAGGACTTCTGGGAAGGCTAGAATGTAAATTTTAATAGGTAACTGCTTACTTTGTCTCTGACTGTTTTGGGGTTTTTTAGCTTTCTAGGGTAAAGGGAGTTACTAATACTCTGTAGAAGTAAAATCAGTCCTATAAATTATATGTGCACTTATAATGAATATGTTAAAGCCTGTCCAGTGATCTAGGAGTCCCTTTAGTCCTATGTCCTATTTTCATAAGAACATGCTAAGTATTTAAATTGTTGGGACGTTGCAGGGATGTGAACAGCAATTAACATCTGCAGAAGATTCCTTTTTTACGTAGTTTCTTGACATCTTGCCTCCCTGAATTAGCTGGAATGCATCCATTGGCATAGGGATCTATCAGTGGCAGTCATCAGACCAGCTACATCAAAATGCTTTGACCGACACCTACCATGTAGCTTTTCTTATTTAACAAGATACCAGTGCAGAAACAAACATTTCTGGGACAGTATTGACGTGGCCTATTTTACAAATGCTTAGGATAAAATGATCTGCAGTCACTGCACTGAGTCTCTGCATCTCCCTTGGGTAAGGTTCATTCTGCTCAGCGTCACTGTCTGTAAGGGAAGGCCAGAGAGGGAGCCAAGAAACTATAAACTAGTCAGTGTAACTTTGATTACAAGAAGGATAAGAGAAAAAATACACCCATTTTAAGAAGTTAGAGAAAAGAAAGATCACTAGTAACAGCCAATGTGTATAAGCAACGCCGAGCCAATCTCGGTCACTTTTATAGCAGGCCACAAGTCTTGTGGTCAACAGATGCAGCAAGAGTTAACAGGGCTTTTGACACTGTCTTGCATGGCACTCACCAAAGCAAGGCAGATAGTCTGGGTGAAACAAGTGCCAGAGGTCACAACAATATGCACAAGGAAGGTAGTAAGATTGCTTCATTTCACTGGAAGGGTTTAAGAGAAGGTTCTATCTATCTATCTATCTATCTATCTATCTATCTATCTATCTATCTATCTAATATCATTTGGTGTTTTCTCCGATGATAACCTGATCGCATTTTCAAATGACTCAATGCTAAGAGATGCTGCTCTTTTAGGGGTAGCCTTAGAACTTAAAATAATCTTGAGAATTGCTGTAGTGCTTTGAAAAACAAGATGCCCTTTGATATGGGTAAGTAGAGCGTGTTACGCAATAATCAAATGCAGAAATAAAATGGGAAAGGATTGGCTTGCAGCAGTTGTGCAAGGAAAAGACCTGAGAAGGAAACTAAATGTCAGACAATGTCAGATTCTTGGAAGAAAATCACACAAGCTGCAAATGTGTTATAGGTAAGACACGGAGAATCTGTTCTACACATTCCCTGGTTAGATGCCAGCTGGGATACTGCACTCAGGTTTGGGCATTGAACTGAAGAAACAGAGTCCAAAGAAAAGCAACAGCAATGACTGAGGAGTTCAGAAAACACAACCTGTAAAGAAGGACTTTAAAACCTCCTGGTTTCTTAGTCTAGGAAAGGAGGGAAAATACGACAACAGTCTCCAAATATCATGAGGTTTTGCAAGAAGGAAAGCGATAAACTATCTTCTGGATCCACTGGTCACGGGATAAGAAGTTACCTACTTAGCTTTCAGCGAGGAAGTCTCAGGCTGGACTTGGAGAGGACTTTCTGAATGTAACAACAGCGAAGCACCAGCACACTTTGCTGAAAACAACTGTAAAATCTCTGTCTCGGGAAGCTTTTTGCCACACATTCAAAAACACATTTCTTGGGAATTATTTATATACAGTTGACTGTGCTGTGGGGAAAAAAAATGAATTTTTAATGTCCTTTCCAGATTTACTTTCTTTTGATTGTGTTTTTGTCCAATTGTTAGAAAAATACCTTTCATCTGAGTATCATAATTCAGTGAAAAGTCTTCATGTGTTGTACAAAAGCCAGTCGACTAACAGTGTAACACAAATGTAAATTTGTTTTGCCCCCCCCCAACAAATAGCCTTAATTATAAATTAGAAAAATTCTCAAACAAATATTGTTTTGAGTAATAATAAAGACTATGTATTAGTCTTTGATGACTGGGTAGGAATAGAAAGAACAATCTAAAAAAAAATAAGAAACGCTGCTGCAAACCACAAGTCCCCGCATGTAACAGACTTATTCAAGCATCACAATGAGAACTTTACCTGTGCTTTATTTAGGCATTTCCAGCTAAATTTCAAGCTGCCTTTCCCAGAGCTTTTCCTGACTTTTCTACTCCTCCTTTCATCCTGATCAATGAGGGCTCAGTACCGCTGTTCTAGGGGTGCTGCCTGCACCGCTCACAGCTCAGCACTAAAACCGAATGCCCTTCCAAGTACTTCAGAAGAGCGGAAAAAAAAAAAGAAAAAAAAGAAAGCTACTTACCTTATAAAACCTAATGGATTGAAGAGCAACAAGAAGGAATTCCCATCTAAATGCAAATCAAGGCAAACCCATTTTGAATGCAAGAGTAAACTACAAATGGTAATTTTCCCACCATTTGCTAGTGCTCCTTACTACAATTACAGTTCTATACAACTCCAGTCGTTAACAGCTCTTCTCCTGATGAGCTATCAATGAACAACTTAGAATTTTTCCAAATATATGTCATAGATACGCTTATTCTGTTGCAATCTGTTTGTGCAAAATTAATGTAGAACACTTGCTGCTTATTTTTGGTTTAATTTAGCCTGGTTCATGAAGTGGAAAAAGTCAGAAGTTAGGGGGAAAAAAGGTTACATCTGCTGGTTAAACTGTAAATTACACTCCTACTTGTTTTCTGCTAGAGTGTGATAACTGATACTAGTGGTTTACAGCGGCTGAGAACACTGGAATCGGTGAGGCTGAGATTAGGATCCCACCTTGGATCCTTTCTGTGTGTAAAAATGCTAATTGCATGGTGACAAAGCTACTGGTGGGGTGGCAGTGTCTGGGGCTGTGAGGTGGTCGGAGAACAGGGTCAGTCCCAGTGAAGAGCCCTGGGCCTGGTTCTGCTACAAAACTAAGACCTCGAAAAGCTCAGAGAGAACAAAGCAGCTGTGCAGGAATTGTAGTTTCTAAAATTTATTATAATGAACCCCTGTTCCAGCACCAAACAGACCAGTAAAGAGAGGATCTCACAGAAAATACTGGACTCAGGCTTTTTCTTCCTGTACCTGGGAGGAACTCAGTACAATTTGTTCTAGTCTTAAAAGGCTTGTGAAATATGAAATGCTATAATCATGTCAGTGTGTAGCATGTAAAAATGAAGGTGGAGACAACTCAGAGCTGGTGGTTTGTTTAGAACACAGTGGCCAAATCCCGTAACAAAACCTGGCATTGAAAACACACTCTGTATCAGCACTGGATCCCGCTGGATCCTTACTGGTGTCAGGTGGATGCCCTGTCCCTAATCTCAAAGCCCTCCATGAACACAACTCTCCTGCAGAATGTAAGAGATAGGCAAAGGTTTTGCTTCAGCCGTGATAGATATGATTGTGATGTAAATAACTTTGGAACTCGAACTGTGTAAAGAATGTCAGAGGAACTTCCATAAGAATAAAGGAGAATGGCCCGAGCAGGGCATTGTAACCCTGGCAGGAGGTCGGTAGGTGGTCCCAAAGAATGTAAGTCCCTAAATACCCAACAAATCGGGGGGGGAGAAAAGGGGGGGTTGGGGGGGTGGATACACAAGGGAAAAGGATATAAAAGGTCTGAACACCAAGAGCAAGGTTTGTCTCTTCTGTGAAGGGCACCTGAACCAGCTGGGGCGTATATTTTTAATCTTTTTAGTCTTTAAAAGAATTTTTTAATCTTTAATCATTTATATCTTTTTTATAGCTTTCCTTTGAAGGCTTTGTCCTCTTTTATGTTCTGTTTGTGAGCAAGCATGAAAGGGAGGCGTCAGTGTATATATCCTATATGTATTTTGAATACTGTGTGGTGAGGCTGAAGGTGGCTCTAAGGATTTCATTATAAATCAGCTCAGATTTTGCCACCGGATGAGAACTCTACCCTGAAAGGGTTTTTTTCTGTTTTATCCCAACATCATCAGAGTATGACTTGCCCAGTGGTCCGAAGCAGAAGCCTTTTGACATGGAATACAGACCAACTAGATATTGCTTTTACATTTTATAGCTAGTAATTAGCCTCCCACTGCAGGTATCCTCCCACATAACAGTACCTATAATATTAATTACTTTACCAAGTTAATTATTAGTGATAAGCAGTCACAGTTGGGGATCCTTAGTAGGTTCAGTGGATAACACAAATGGAACAACACTCAAATTTAGCCAAATCCTAAAACTAAAAAAGAATATAGGTACACATTCAGCACTAAGAAAGATGATGAAGTGGACAACTTGGATTTCTGCTCAATCTTCACTGTGATTACAGTGCTGAGCAGTGAAATCTGCTTACCCTGGAGACATGTGAACTGAATGTGCAGAGTGATTTCACATTTTCAGTGGAGAGCCCTTCCTAAATACTTCCGTATGGAAATGAATTTGCAGTTTAATCCCACACTGACTTCATTGAGAAACAGGATAGATTTAAAAAACTCCCTTCTTTTACACGAACAGTGTCCTGAGGCACCTCACTCCGAGAAAATAAAATGGTACCAGTGGCAGAAGAGTCGAGCCCTTCTTCAAACTAAACTTCAAAGGAAGTAAAAGACCAAGGGATAGTCTAGATCCCCAGCTAAATTCTTAAGAGAGGAGTCAAGGCAGAAGCAGAGAAGAGGCAGGATTTGTTTACATAAAGCCTAATCTCTGGCTGTGTGTCTGAGCCTGTATCACTCTGCCACTCAGATAAGGCAAAGTTTGGAGTCACGAATATCTGAGGCATTCCCTATATAAGCCTTTGTGGCCAACATTCATTCTTCAGATTACTCATGTAGAACATAGGTGGAGTCTGAAGCAATGTTATCAGCGTGGCACACTATTAATTCAAAAGCCTAACAATTTGAATTCTGTCCTTTGGAACCCAAAGATCAAAAAAGTTAAGTGCTTGTGAGGAACTAACCTGCATTTGTTAAGAACAGTGATGTGACAAGCAGGCTACCCGCTTCTGCAAACACAGGGATGCCACTTAATCTGGTCCCAAATTTTGAAGTGTTCTTGTCTTAAATGTGTTATCATATATGCTGGAAAAGATAGACTTTAGCTATTTTCACACATATGCGTGAGTGCTCCTTAGTCTTTTTGAAAGAGGACCTACTTCTCATCACACTGAGGGGCATGGTTAAGGCCAAAGGGACATTATTGCCGGAGAGAGCTGCGGTATTGAGGTAATAAACCTGGTGACAGCAGGTATTTTGTTGTGACAAATGTACATTTGAAAAAAAATAAAACCACACCAAAGAACAGATTAAGATAGTATTAGTGGTAAAAAACATCCACTAATTTAAAGCGAATGGCAAAAAAATAGTAAGCCTGAGCCCACATTTACGTGGGTCTTCATTCACTGGCACTGAATACAGGATTATTTGTGTTAGTTAAAGTTAAGCATTTACTTAAGTACTTTAGCTGGATTGAGGCCAAGGTTCTGATGAGTAATCTGTAGAACAGAAGCCACTGGGAATAACAAATTTGAAAAAAAAAAAAAACCAAACCCACCAAACCCTCAGAGCCAATTGTGATTTAAATAAACACATTTACGATACACCATTTCACTTTCTTCATCTTGGTGTTACATTTCAAAGCCTTGGTCACGGATAGTGACTTCACTGTGCAAACACGTATTACACCAGCTTGCAGTGATGATATTTTTAAACTCAAAATGAAACACCTTTTCCCTAACAAAGCCTGAAGTTAATTGATACCACATTTCAGGCTTGAGTAAACTATGAAAAATTCTAATAAACTATTAGTAGTCTACCGTTAAAATGTCGTTTTCATGATCATCAGTGGTTTTGAAAGGCTGGAAGCAGAGCTATTGAGCCTAGACACGAGCAGGATGACGCAGGTAAGAGTTACAAGGGTGATTTAATGAAAAATAGAGACAACCTTCAGCCGATCACCCCAGGCCTAATTTTTGTGTGCTGCTTCTTTTTCAAAAGAAATCTGCAATAACAGCAACACACAGTGGACACCCTCCCTCTGCTGTGCATGTTTACCCTATTCATAGCCTCTTAACTATATCCTTCCATCATTTCAGGTACACTACAGGTGTAACCAGATCATCCTCTGTACTGGTGCCGTGGTTTGACACCGTCTGGTAGGACTGAAGCAAGAACTGTGCTAAGCAAGAAGCGTATCAAGTGTCTAAGCTAAATGTTTTATGACTACAAACAATATCATAAAGAGACATGGAAATACTGGTAAGGCTTTTCCTTGCACTCCAGGAACCAGAATTGAAAAAAAATTCAAATTAGTTCCAGGCTAAGGACCAGGGACACACCTCCAGCAGGCCTGCCACCAGGCTCGTGTCACTGCAGAGCTTGTGGGGATTCGGATACCAAAGGGTATTCCTGGGCAGTGGATGCTTATAGTGCAGATACGGCAAATACTGGGGTCACAAGCAGATAAGATTAGATGCAGATTCTGTCTGTGTTAAGTGTCTGGAAAGGGTTACACTTATTTCTTGACATGCTTCTCTACAACTTTTTGTTGTAGCTTATCTGAAAATATTGAAATAAAGCATTGCATTCAATATTCAACAGCCTGTTTGAGGAGACTTGTGTATTAACGTAAGGTGGTACCTCCCAGTTAACACTGGTATGAAAACAGACTGTTTAAATTGTCATTACAAGGTGAGGTAGTAACCGAGGCGTAAGAGAATCTAGGCTTTCTGAATTAAATAGAAACTTTGGCACTGATTTCACTCATCAGGATTAAATTCTATTTACTGAACATTAAATTGTGTATAAGCCCTATGGAGGTGCCTTTCGCTTCTGATGCACACTTAAGTAGCAGACTGGCAATTCAGTGTCAGCTTAACTTAAATGAAAAAAAGGCAATTGAATATTAAATTAAATAATGCAGTCAGTAGTTTGAGATTAAAGTGGTTGTTTCTGCCAAAATGGTCGTATATCAAAGTTAATCATCTTTTGAGATAAGTACCGTCATCTTTTGAGGTTAAAAGTTTTCAGAGCTTTGGATCTTTGTCTCGGGGAGACTTTGTGTGTCTTGTGTCCTCTGCCAGAGAGGGAGCCCACGAAAGGGCTGATGGAGGAGCAGTGACAGTGCAAAAGGGAAACTGCTGGTGGCTGGGCAGTCCCACCAGCACTCCCTAACCGTGGACACTTGGGTGAAGTGTTGGCGTTTCAGCTGGGCTGTTCTCAGGGGATGACCAAGTAAGGCCTTGCGAGAGATAGTACGGGATATTCCTGCAAGAAGGGGAGCTGATTTGGCTTTGACATTTCAGGGATTGTTATATTCATTTTTAGTTTGTTTTGATGACATTTTAAGCTCTTGGGAAAGGCACGCTGAGTTTGGAATAGATGCCTGGCTATGGACCTCTAGAAAAACATTAAGTATTTATTTAAGGTCTTAACTAGGCTTGGGTAGACATTACACTGATTCATGGGTTTAAAGTAATTTCATGTCTAGTCGTGGTAAAAAATTAAAATGAGCAAGTCTACATTACATAACATCAATTTTTGGGAATGTTTGTATATATACTAATCTTTATATAATGTGCAGGACAGCGTCCCATGATAATTCTCTGAAAATTATCAATTCTTGAGAATGTCTGAACTGTTTTAAAGGAAGCTCTAAAATAAACATACAACTCAGAAGAGCAGCCTGAAAACTCACTAACTTCCTATGCATCATTACAGTCTGCACTGTAAAAGCTCATTGCTACAAACTTTAAATACAACACATGCTACTTATGGTTAATTTATCTTAAGCCACTTGCAGCTCCTATTCTAGAAATATCTGGGTTCTGTAGAACTTTGGTTTTTTTTATATTTATCATCATAACACCTCTTTGACATGTAGAAGTGTTACCCCATAATTTTTTTTTTATAAATGGGAAACTGAGGCACTGGGAGGTTTAAGAGTTGCACAAGCGCTCTCTGAAGGGGTGGATGGTTGCAGCCATCTCTCTCAGATCTCTGAAGCATGCCCTAGCTACCAGCACTGGATTTTTCTCCTTTCTAAACTCTTGTTTTCCTTAACAACTCTGCAACTGAAACACTCTTTGAATTCCAAGATTTCTTCTCAAAAGCAGCAACAGCTTGAGGCCATGAGGAAAAGAAGGAAGGTTGAGGAAGGCATCCTGTTCTCCAAAATGTAACCTCTGTACCTGTAAAATCTTGGATGATGGAAGAAACTACTTGGTGACCAGCTTGTATGAGGTTGGTTTGTGCCAAATTGGTGCTCAGTGGCATCTTGCTGTCCCTTTCTGAAGACATATTCCAGGAAAGAAAGTTGTGCACTCCCCATGGAAACTCTTCCCCGCAGTTCTCCCTAAGAAATCAGCTTTGGCAGCATCCTGTCCCTGGTGGAACGGGTCTGCTGGGAGTCATTATGAGCGTGCTCAAGGGAGAGGGGCTGGAGAGGAACCTGTCGCCTTCTCTCATAAGCCATTTCTTCATCGATAGCTGTTTCCATTTATCTAAGGAGCTGGATCCTGGGGTACTACACACCACAAATGTTTCGAGGTAAATACAATCCCAACACCCAAAGCTTGAAAGGCCAAACACACAGCAGCAGGCAGACAGCAATCCTGCAACTGCTGCTCTCCCTGCCACTCAGAGAACAGCTATTTTCCATTGTTGTCAGGAGCTCTCTTCTCTTCTGACTTCCAACCTCTTTCCCTCACTTAGTCTTTTCTGAATATCTAATAATAGAATCATAGAATTGTCTAGGTTGGAAGGGACCTTTGAGATCATCTAGTCCAACCATCAGCCTCTGATAAAAAAAAATAAGTAATTTTTTTAATGTTTTCCCCAACTCTGTCCATCAGCTTCCTTTCTTATCTTCAGTACTTGTGCTACTCATTTGTAAATGTTCTAATAGACAAAAATTGTACAAACACCCTGATCCATCCAAGTGACTTGGCATGCACATAGCATTAAGTGCTCTAGTACCATTGACTCCAACAGGACTACCAATACACGTAACCACATACTTAAGTGCTTCCCTGGATCAAGGCCATCATCATATTGACATTAACCAAAACAAAACAGCACCTGAGATTCAGCAACATAAATACACAGCAACCTCAACCAAACTCAGGGTTGTAACCTTCAGGTTACCTTTCTTCACTGCCTGCTGTCATTGCTGTGTTACGGCTACGCTTAAAACCTCTTCTGCCAGCATATACTGGAAGTTGTGTTTAGGAACAATCCTGTTTAAGCCAATGCTTTCTTACGGTTTTAGGATTTGCCTGGCCTGTTTTGCTAGATCAGGCTCTTGGACAATAAGGTCCTCAGGGCAAGAATCATATTTATTTTGCTGCTTGAATCATATGTGCTCATATACCAAAAAACAGAAATTAGTAACTTTTTTGTTCTGAGGAACAAAGAAGATTTTCTACACGCCACAGATGCCCTGGCTTGTGCAGCTGTAAGTAAAAAAGTATGATAAATAAAAATTTCAAAAGTTTAAGGTATGAACCTTATCACTGGCAAGTTACTGTAACCCTGAACAGGCAAAACAGACTAAATTAAAACCTGCCCGCTGGAATTCTGCCCCCTCCCCTTCTTTTGCTGACCTTCTGCCTCCGTTACCTTTTCTCTTTTATCCTCTGTCGATCACTTCACCAGTTTACACTTCCAGCTCATAAACCCCGTATGGCAGGGCCCTTGTCCTTCGTTAATCATAAAGTAAGTTCATGCGTACTTTGGGCACTGCACAAATCACTGCCGTCTTCCTGCAAATGTCTTCCACGCGGCCCCACCCTCAGCTCCAGCTGAGAACGCTGTTGTGAACAAGCTCAAAGAATAAATATTTTGCATTCACTTCACCAGCACAATGGAAACATTTTTCCAGGCTGCTGCCAAGATGGTATCTAGTCCTCTTCTGAGTCAGCAGCCCATGCAGCTGACTTTCAAATGGCCAAACTTGCTTGATTGTAATCTCACAAGAAAAAAAAAAACCCCAGACACAAGCTGTATTTTTAAAGAGCTGTATCGCTCTCCTCATGCACAAGCAGGTAGTGACACTAGAAAATATGAAAGCTGAGGAAAGGACACGCTGCAGAGGGAGTGTTGTTTGTGATGTCCCTCTTATTTCTCCCAACTTCAACAGTTTATTTCATCCTGTCGGAGGAAGAGGCTGCGGAATGTTGCGTGGAAGTGAGAAAGGAGTATCACTGCTTTATCTAGTCCGTGTCTTTTTGGTACCAACCAGTTTTTTACAGTCTTTAAAGCTCTGTTGGCCATTAAAGGCAGTATGTCTAAAACCACAGTATAGGCAAAACCGGGATAAGGGAGTTGAAGATGGTAAGGAATTCGTGGAGTTTCATCCTATAAGCATGTTTTGCTTATTCTTAACTGCATTTTCCCTCGAGTCTAATACATAAGCAGGGATGGTGCAACAGAACAGGTGAAAAGACTTCAGTCTATAATCCCCACCGCTTTTGTGAATAAGCAGCCTAGTAAATGATTTTTGTGTTCCGAAATTGCCCAGATTAATCTAGTAAGAAACTGTAAGCGATCCTACTTTACCAAGTGATCCTACCTTTTACTCTGAGAGTGGTTGAACACTGGAACAGGTTGCCCAGGGAGGTGGTTGAGGCCCCTTCCCTGGAGATATTCAAGGGGAGGCTCGATGAGGCCCTGGGCAACCTGGTCTAGTTGGGGGGTGTCCCTGTTGACTGCAGGGGGGTTGGACTAGATGACCTTTGGAGGTCCCTTCAGGCCTGGCTCATTCTCTGATTCTATGATTGTACATTAAGCTGCAGCATTACATTAAATCAGACAGTATGTATCCGGCTTCTAATCGCTAACAGACCTTACTCTTACGAGAAGTTCCAATCTTCTAGCAAAATAAAAGGCTGCTTATTAAATTAACAAGTCTAAAATTCAGAAATAAGCTGTACCATGAGAAATCAGTTCAATGGGTAAAACCAGGCTGCCAATATTAAAGCACCCTCTTACATCATCTTACTCACTCAAAAGATATCTATTTATATAGACACATGAGACCAGATCCTTAGGTTTAGCCTTTTTGTACCATTCATGGTGCAGGACTTAGGCTGATAAAAGTAACTTAGCTTTAAGCCACTAACTGTCTTCAGGATGCTGGGGTCATGATTTTTGTACCTATGTGTATCTTAAAAAAGACTCATAGATGTTCTAGTTTTAATTGCCTTAGCTACTTATAGCCGTATGAGAGCTGTCAAAGAAGCTGGGAATTTATTGGACTTAGCGTTCTGGCTATTCATACTTTCCACCTAGGAAAAGTACTTTCTTCCACCTAGAAAGTACTTTCCACCACTCCTTTTCATCTAGGACTAGGAGGAACAAGAATTGTAGGACTTTATGCCATTAAAATAAATTCTCCACTGAGTGAATCCATAGCTAGTTGATTGAATTATCTCTGTGGCTGCAGAAAAAGCCTCAAGCTGACACAGACACACATTTCCTTAGGGGAGAGAAAAACATCTTCATGCAATACAATTTCTCTGCATCATAAGACTGATTGCCATGAATCTGAGCACTGCAACCAGCATACAAATACATTAGGAAGCCAGTATTCAGGAGGCTGTGACTGGACATTTCTATTTCTAAACCAAATAAGTAGCTTTAAAAAAAAACCCACAAAGTAACCAGCAGGAAATGGATAGCAAGATGTTTATTGCATATTTTAAGTACTAAAAAGGGAAGAAAATACCAAATGTGATACAAGAGAGATGACTAACAGGAAGAAGGTGAAGTGGGAAAATAGACTATGGCAGTTGTAATTAAAAAGAAGCATGGTATAGCTGAAGCCTTCTATTTTTTTGTACTGTTCAGTTCCAAGTGAGTTTACATCTTCATGTATTCTTTATGTCTCACTGAATCTCACTATGGACATTCTAACCATATTAAATAATTCTCCTGAGAGCCTATATTCAGCTCAGTGGAGCTACTGTGATGCTCTGTCAAGGGAGACTGAAATCAAATCCAGTGGGCTCAAAAACATTTTCCCATGGATACTGTATGTATTTGCTGTGCAGTCCATCAAAAAGTTAGTCCTTTACGAGGTTTGCAACCGGTTAGTTACGTGCCAACTGCTGGACAAATACATACCATTTTTAAATTAAACACACTTTCACACAGACAGCAAACATTCCGGGAGGGGAAATGTTTAAACAATGATGGGTTGTTACGGCCCACGGGATCTGTTAGAGAACAGAATCACTGCCCAAAGGGAGTGCTGGAATTAAGGCACTTAAGACCAGCCTGGACACAACACCACCACTGCAAGAGCTTTCTTCACTGGTAAATGACAGCCTTTCTGGCTCTAATTTCTATGATCAGCTTACTGTGATGCAAATCAAAGCTGAATCACAGTAATGTCTTGGCACTCTAATATATTGCCTTAAACCACATGAATGCTGAAACAGGGAGTTCTTGTACATTTGCAGATTGGGTTCCTTTTCTTTCCCAGCCTGTACTTTTTTTTTTTTTTCTAAGACAACATCAGAATCAAGGAATGCTTTTCTGTTCTCTTCATCAGATTTTTCATCTCTTTCATCAGGCAGCTGGATTATGGAGCTCTGATGGGTGGCACGGCTTTTGGAGAAAGCCAAACTGAAGGACCCGCCGCACTTAACCTGGTTCCCAGGCTCCGTGCCAGCAGCAGGCTGTGATGCAATAGCCTTTCACACCGAACGAGTTAACAGCCCTGGGTTTGAGTTTACTACATTTTGGCTAAGAAACAGCATGAACAGCCTTGTAGGGAAGTGCTACTGTTTAACGAACAGGTAGCTGCAGAAACAAGTCTTGTTTCCCTCTCTGTATCTAGGACTGGAAGAGAGAGTCCCAGCTGTATGTTACGTCTCTTCCACATGCCAGAGCAGCAAGGACTGTGTAAAATGGGTAGAGACCGGATTTTTCCAGTCCCTCCTGTGTGGTATATCTGCAGGTTTAACAGGATGTGCTCACACAAGCTTAGAGTAAGCCTCAGAGTGCCTTCTGCCTGAGATGCCCTCTTTTTAAGAACGTTCTGGGAAATTACTTGGCTCAGGAGTTATTTGGAGAATGGTGGTTAACTACACAGTCCTATGGGAAGGTCTGTTTGTAAGCACATTCCACCTTTGTCACTTCTGAGTGGAGGAAGCCCGAATCCTGTCTTTCACCGAAAGAGAACTCAAAGGCAACTCCTCAATTTGGAGCCAGCATCTTCTTTCTCTGGCCTGGACTCCTCTCAGGCCAGGAAAGGGGAAACCCACAAAGGCTAGGAAACCATGTACCACAAAAGCGCTTGTGTTTTCAGGAGACAGGGAATACTGCTATTTTCAGTGTCTTATGCATCCGTGGAAGAAGAAAGGAAGAAATTAAAAGGATACAACCATGTTTACCTCAACTTACTACATTCTGGTTTAAAACATGGGCAAAGCGGAAACAGAGTGAACATGTTCGTTATTGAATTTGCAACCTTGCTACATTCCTTTCATGATTAGTAATGTCACATTAGAGAAGAGTTATCATTTACCACTTAATGCCTGAAGGTTACACAGTCCAAACAGCACAAGGCCAAAGTACAGAGTCATGAACTGTACTGTGAAAAATCAGATTGCTCCTTCCCCATTTTAATGCAACGCACAGTAATCTTTTGGTAAAGCTTTGATCTCTTATCAGCTGAATTGCTCACTATAACCATCTAACTCAAGCATTAGGAACACCTACACACCCAGAGGAGAGCCTGCACGAGCCCTGGTGTGTCACAGCCCCATCACATCTAGCTTTGGGCACCCAACAGAAGCACCTCAGTTAGAAATGCAACACCTTCCTTTATCTGCAGCCACTTCCTTTATAATCGGAGCAAAAGGCTGGTCAGCCCAGTGAAGGTCTGATTCATCCCCTGCAAATGCCTCTCTGTGGGATACAACTAGAGCTACCGCACTCTCCGCTTAAGCAGCTCAGATGGGTTTCTAAAGTTAGGTGGGATAAATCCAGACCTTAGTGATTATCACAGACATCCATTTAGCACGAGGTTAATTGCTCAGGTTTGCATGCTATGTTGAGATGATACTCGCTGAAGGAGGATCTCCCTCTGTCAGGAACTGCCTCCTGCTTTTTATTCTTCTCGCCAGAATCTAAGGCTTCAAAATCACATTAAAATAGACACTGTTCTATGTGCTACTAAAACATGACAGGTTTTCATTACGTCTGCTAGGAAATACATATTTTTATTCTTTCCTCCATGCCTTCTCTCTTACTGAACAGATGTAACTATTCTGTGCAACAGTCTCAGGCGGATAAAAAACAAGTGCACAAACAGCTTGAAATGCAGTTAATTATAAAAATGGGCAAAGATTAGTTCCAAGTATTGATAGTGCACCTTCCTGTAGTTATTTGCTCTTCTGTGTTTGTTTTATTTTTTTTTAAACAATAGCTTTGGGTCCAAGGGTTCCTTTTGCTACCACAATATATAGCAGTCATGAATAATTTATACTAGCTCTGGTATCTCACACGTTATCATCACTAGTTAAACGATGTAATAAGTAAATGAGATGTAAGTTGACGGAGCCCTGCAGATAAGAGTCAACTTCTCATTTCAGATGTCAACACAGAAGCTTCTCTGTCATTAAACTGATCATCTAACAGCATGGCCACTATGAAACCATTTATCATATAATTTATAGTGTGTTTCTAAGTTTATTGCAATTGTTATGCCAAGAAACGGCGAACTAAGTAAACAAGAAATTGAGTTTACCTTGTACAGATTTGTTTACAGTATGTGCACTGTAAAAACTTGTAGTTATTAACACGCAGCTCAGCATACATGAAATGTTTGAAATACAGTACTCAAATCTGTAAAGGAATGCCAGGTAAATAACTTACAGGGATTGAAAGACACAACGATCCTGAGCAAACACCCATCAGCTTCAGATTCATGCCCTTCTGCAGAAACTTTGCCTTTCACTCCTCTCACAATTTCTCCTACTAGAAGAGCTGGCAAATTTTTCTCTCTGGTTTCCATTGAAAATTAAACATTCAGAGCTTTTGTTCCTCACAGATCTGTAACTGCTGACATTTGTTCCCAAGTAAACCAAAAACCTAATGATTCACTGGCAGCCCTGCACACTCCCTGTTCTCAGATACAAATGAGTACAGAGGGTACAAAATAAAGATAATGAGGCGCTATACATCCTATATATTTTTATATATATATTTCCCTATCTTCTGAACAGTAGATAGTTGAGTCCAACATATTTTGTTTCTTTATTCTGGCATCTTCTACTCAATTTCATATTGTCCAAAGCAACAAATAATTAAAATCAAAACAAACTTTTCAGTCTTTCTGTCAGTGCAATGTGCTAATATTATGTTGTTTTCCCATTTCTGTTCTAACAGGTACAAAATACTCCTCTGTGGCTGCACAACATAAACAAACACATCCATATGCAAATAGTACAACTGATTGAGCTACCAAAAAATATTTTTGTGTCTTACAAGCCTTTGAGTTTCATAATTTATGTTTGGCAAGACTACTACTTACATGGAAAGGCAGTGAGTTGGCTGGAGAAAAGCTGGAGTTCCCCAACTATAAACGTAGGATTTATGTTATTTAATACTTTTGTTATTTATTTTTGCGTAGCAGCAGAACAGAAAGTTTGTATTTTGTAGGGAGAGTTTGGCTTGCTTAATCTAAAAAAAAAAAAAAAAAAGGTTGGCTACAGGTACAACAGGATGTAACAAACAATGAACAAAAGTGGCTATTAATTCTAAGAGCAATTGGTCATAACCTGTCCACAAAAAAAAGATCAGGTTGAAAATCGGAGAATCGGAGACTTCCTAACAATTACAGAAGGGGTCTCCAAAATAGGGCATGTATTTTAGGGGCTGTGTGTGAACAGTGACTTGAAAGTAGTCTGTGAATACTGATCCAGTACCTAAAGACTTTCAGCATAACAAGGGCTGCTGCTGCTGTGGAGGTCCCTAACACAAAAGGGCTGGGATTGCTGCCTTAGTGTATCCAGATCCTGGAAGAGCTTTCCCATGGGCAAGTGGGAGGAAACTTCCTGCTTTTAAACAAATCACTAAGAACTGGAATGAAACAGAACTTGTAGTCGTTCAACAGGGAAGCAGACCTCATGAACCTTTATGTCCTTTAAAGTTCTAGATTTCTAGATCCAGAAAATGTCAAAGATATTCTATTCTGAGGGGAAAAAAAAAAAGAAGCTGGAAAAGAGAGATGAGACACATGCAGGGTAGTTAACTCTGGTGACAGATCACAGTCTGCTAATTCTGTGACGAAGGGAAACAGTGAACGGAAAGATAAAGTTTCTGAGAAGTAATTAACATGAGAAAGAAAGAAGGAGCAAAAAGGCAGAGGAGCACAAAAAGAGGGAGCAGCGATGCCTCGGCTGAGGCTGGCCAAGGCAGAGGGGAGGAGGACCAAGGGCATCCAGTGGGGATGTCGTGGTGGAGAATATCAGAGGCTGGAATTCATGTATTCCCAGGAACCGCTGAGTTCATGCATTCCCAGGAGCTGAAGCAACCACTCTCCTGAAGATACCTCTACTATGTGGGGAGCTTTATAAATACCCTGGTAGTGCTGCCCCTCTTCCTCTCTAAGCTGGAGCAGGAGGTGTGATGATAGCAACTAGTGCCATCAGTCACCAGCTGTCCCAGTCATCTCAGACTCCAGAGGCAGCAGGAACTCAAAACCCCTGCAACTCATGCTGCAAATTTCTCTTTGATATGCTCTCCTTGGCTGCTAGCTCCCTCATCAGCTCTTCCTAAGGGAGATAAAAGCCAATCCTAAATAAAATTTTACCCTTCTCTAATGTGGCATCTCAGCAATGTATGCTGGGATCTGGAGCCACTGCAAAACTAACTTGAGAATGGTGCAAAAATTTTGGTAAATCAGAGGGGGAGTTACCATCTTCAGATTCCTAGTGCCTCGTCAGCTGAATACTGAGACAAGTCTGACGTAAAAAGCATATGAAATTGTTGTCGTTCTGTTCCACGGCTGGGACACACATGCTCCAGCCCATCGGTTGTAATGCAAGAAATGATTAGACACAACCTTGTCGATGCTTTACTTACTGGTTTTGAGGTAGCACAGGGAGCTGGTGTCATGATAGGAGGCTTGGCTGCACTTTGAGATGGAGGCAAAGAAAATCTCTGCCCTGTGTCCGGAGGTGAAGAACAGTGAATCCGTGTTTCTAGTCTCTCAGGCTCATGCTTATAGGATTCAAGAGGAAACGTGGGCTGCTTGGTCACTTGTGTTGGGGTAGATGGAGAAGAGGAGAGGCCAGAGGCTGTAAAGAAGAATAATTACCAAGGATCAGTTGAGAAGAAAAGCAGAACAGAAATCTCAGCTTTACAGTGAACCTGTATTTTTTCATCACATTTCCCCAGACTGGAAGTATGTATCTCACCTCCTCGTTTATGAAAGGGAACTGCTCCGCCTTGCTGTTAAACCTCTTTTAATCAGCCAACTGGTGGAACTCCCTGATCCATTTACAGGGAGGCACAGTGGCAAGACGAGAGCACTGGAGGTTTGTGTTGTATTAACCTCCTGTCTGATTGCTTATTTCTAAAATGATCCCCAGCACTTTATTGTTATAATTTTAATGCTCCTGTGAGTCCCAGGATTACCTCTATCTCATGGCAAATGGCTCAAGAGCTTTAATGGTTGCTTTGTCTTCTTTTTCCTTGTTCTAACAGTATCTTGGTCAGGTGTTTGAATACAATTTGGAGCAGAGATAAAAAACGAAACGGGGCATATTTCCCATGAGCCACAGTCTGCTTTCTATAAGGCTCTTGGCAATGCCTTTATACCAACTGGAATTGTTGTCAGCAGCCTTTGAGGAGAAAGTTTATTCCTATCTTTTGCTGGAAAACTATATCAGCAGCAGATCGTTTCTCTTGTGAGCATCCTGTTTTTATTTGACACATGTATCTACCCCAGCTGTATTTTAGGTTACGTTCTTAGGGCAGTTCTGAATTGTGATCAAACAGATCATTTGAGCTATATTTATTATCCATTTAAGAACAGCAGACATCCACATCCAATTAGAAAATCCAAGTTACTGCATCTGTGTTTCTTGTTATAGCTATATGTACGTCAGCAAACAAAGGATGATTCTTTGATGCCAACATAAATCAGGGCAGACTTAAAAGCATAAAAACTGTGAGGCTGAACAGAGATATGTATTTTTAAGTGGGCTGCTGGCACCTATATGATCTCTGAATTTGGTTCATTTCTTTGATTTCCAGAGATTTGTGTAGTTGATCAGTTAGTACAGAAGGGACTCAAATCCATCAAAAGGGAGCAGATAAGATAGCATTTAATCAGCATAAAATCCCAAGCAATTCAAACACGTGCTTGAGACCAAGATAATGCACTATCATGGTAAGTCCAGCTCAGCTTTTTTGGTGTGAGTTTCAAGGCAGCACCAGAGATTTTTGCACCAGAGATTATTTTCCCACTCAAAAGCTTTGCATTGGTGTTCACGCAGCCTCCACTGCTCATTCCCTTCAACCCGGGGTAAAGTGCATGAGTACAACTCACTTTTCATTACTTCTCAGTGTCATGGTTTACATCATTGACAGCATTTTCAAAGGAAACTTTGCATTGGTGGAAAGTAAGAATAAAGCTCAGTAATAACTAAGATGTTGCAGAAATCCAACAACTCAGGGAGGGATCTAAGACTTGAAGAAACTGTTGCTCATGACACATCTGGGGAAGAGTTGCCACATGTTATGATTAGAGGAATTTAGGTAACGAGGAATTTAGGTAACTGTTCTTTCATTCGTCACTGACAACAGCCTTTGTTGATGGCTTAACATTAAGAGAATAGAATCACTCACCAAGAAACCTGCAAAATAATTAGGCTGTAATGTCTTTTATTTGTAGTGGTTTTGGTGGTGCGGTGTAGTGTATCTATTTCTTCCAAAGAAAATCCTAACTCTCACTAAAAAATTTTAGCTTTGCTGGACCCCCTGCTCAGTCCTTCTCTTCAGTCCTTTTCCAAAACTGCAGCTGCCCTCCAAGGACTTCCATTATTTTCACAGAGACACCCGTGGCTCTGCCAGTTGAGCAGCAATAACCCCAGATCCAGTGGAGACTGGGTGTTGTAGGCAGATGTAAATGCTGGCTAATGTAACCCCTGTATTTCGAACGTCCTCAACTTCTGCTGATTTCTGTGGGACTGGAGAGTGTTCCACATCCTGAAGGATTCAAAGGACACCTTGCTTGCCTGTTCAGTTTTTGCTTAGAGACACATTTAGATAAACAGTTCTGGGTAAGATGCTCTTATCTTCTGGGTTTTTATGGATGTACAAACATCTCCTGAGCGCTCAGTTTGGGGTTTGAGGCGGATGGCAGCTGTAATTGATGCAAATGTAAAACCACCAAAAGGGAGAAAAACACCATTAGGTCTCAAAGTCTTGCTGCTGGGATGTGTTCATTGTGTGCTAATGTATTCAGCAAGTCTTCAAAACCCATTTCCAGCATCAACAAGCTCTGCCAAAAGAGCTATTACCAGACATAAGGAAACCACATATTCACCCTCCTAACAAGGCTGGCCTGCCAAGTGTAGAGGACATCTGTAGGACGCAGGAAGATGTGGATCAAAGGAGACCGTGGAAGTAACATCTCTTACATCCTATGAAAACTATTGCCACCTCGTTATCCACGTGTAACGGCTCAGCCAGGACAGACAGCGTGGTTCCCACTTTATATGAACATTCACTGGTGGTGTCCCTCCTTTCGGATGCCAGCCTTGGGCACTGGGTGTGAATTTTTATGGATGACGAGCACGTGTGAGTCCAGCAACGCTACTGGGAGCACTCTGAGCCTCAGAACTCTCTCTTTCAACAAGTCACTTGCTTAAAACACAAAGTACTTGAGATGTGACACAAAAAACACAAAAAAACTTGAGACGCCCTAATATATTTGAGATTTAATTTTTCGGTGACTCAGTTTCCACACAGAGGTCAAGGGAAAACTGTAATTATTTTGCAGGGAATTGGGTTAAATTATGTAATTAAGTTTTAAAATCTTTTAGGTTTGTTTTAAGTTTTTAAATCTAAAGCCTACCTCATGGCATTATTGTGGTACCTCTGTTATTTGCATTTGTACAATTGGACTAGATGATCTTTCAAGGTCCCTTCCAATCCCTGATATTCTGTGATTCTGTGTAATACTGAGAATGAAGGAATAATCCAATAGGAAATGTGAAATATTTTTATGATTATTAAAACAAAAGACTTTTGGCTGCTGTGATACAGCTCTACTTCCTAAACCCTACAAAGGATTTTATAAAAACCAGCCACACAAATGAATGGAAATCTGTAACGTAGGCCCAAACCAAAATCACTTCAGGAGTAAGAGAATTTTGTATTAACTTGAATCCTATTGGACTGCCATCTAAACAGGCAGCTTTGGTGTAAATATGTAGTTATATATACGTGCAGTAGCTACCCTGCTATACTACAAAAAAGTCCATTGAAGAGGCAAGAATCAGCTACATCCCAAGGCTGAAAACAGTTCATTTTGCAGGAAGTACACGTAAAAACGATTAAGCAGTGAAAATTAGCCAACAGTTCTAGAATCTTCTATAATGAAGCTGCAAAAATTCAGTATGTACGTAGGATTTTGGAGAGGAAACAATCTTTGAGATTGCCCTCAAACTCTACTGGTTCTGGTAGTAAGATGGACTGATACAGCAAGTAATTACCTCATGCTGATGCTTCTTTCATTAGACAATGAAACGCATAATAAAGTGTGATAATTTCATGTTAAGAAACTAAATAGCTCTTCTTTTTCCGTAATATAAAACAAGAATTTTTGGGCAAAAAGATTTAAAAAAAGAACAGAATTGAGCAGATTGGTTACTGTGTCATGGGCTACCACAAGGTTTTGTACTGATTATCCCTGTCCAGGTTTAAAACAGTCCAAGAGTTTTGCTTTGTTTGGATTCGTCCTGACATTTCCTTTTTGGGGGCAAAACAAGAGCAAGGAAAGAAGAGAACTTTGTGGTCCCCATACTGAAAAATCATAAGTCATAAAATTTGCATCACTGAATATGCATATGAATAAAAATATTCATAAAAATATACAAATACCTATTGAAACAATGCATTAATGTAAAGCAGGACCTTTCCTATTATAGTGTTTCTTTACTCAGAAGATGTATATGAGATCCTGATGGAACTAAATAGCACCAGTCGTAATTTTGAGCAAAACAGGACTATCTATCTCATTGGCCAATCCAGCCCAAACCATAACACTCCAGTTGCCTTCTCCCCGTGCCAGTGCTGTCCCTGACGGCACACAGTGGTAGTTCTGGGACTGTACCTCAGCAGCTTCAGCTGGGATCCAGCTGCCCCTCACAGGTTGGATGCAAGAGCCCCGAGAAAGTACTGCTGTACAAGCAGAGCCACAGCTCTGACTCAAGCTGGCACCCAACACTCGCTGGTATTTAGTTGGTCACAAACACCCCAAAATAGCGTTGCTACTTTTGCTTGTTTCTTGAGGTGTTTTCACCTATTTCTTTTAAATACGGCCCTTATTTTGCAAGGCATTAAGTTCTCCACCCACTGACTTGGCCGCTCTGATCCAGACCAGCCCTCTACCGATACACAACAGGAAAGGATGAAGCGCTACATTGTCATTCCCAAGGGAAGAAGAGTGGCTGCCCACCTAAATTTCCTACATTCCCCGGGTGACACCCACCAATTAGTTCTGTCACCTGCATTTCATGCCTGACCTGGCAGGATGCATCTGGTGGTGTCTGGGAGGAAGGATGCTCACAGCCCAGTGGTTCCTGCCAAAGCCTCCCTTTTATTTATCAGCTCCACTTACCAGTTCTGCCCCGAGCTCCAACCAACCCCTTTCCAGAAGGGAAACCAGTCCCTGCCTCCCATCACCCTTTGGAGCCACCTGCTCCCAGATGCTGCTGCTGGGGATTTCAGGGATGGGCCAACACTCCTGTACGAAAGGCTGGCCTTGGGTGGGTCGGAATAGTCACGCTCCCCTCCTGAGGGCCCAAATGATACAGCCAGTAACTTTATAAACTTTACTTTTGTAGTTGTGTGCTTAAGGTGAAGCTGCTCAAACCAAAGAGAGTTACTGGCCATGCCATGAAAAATCAATCACTTTTGCAATTTACCTCTTTCTAGGAGTCACACTTCAGTATTCTCTCGTCCTGTACCCGACAAGCAGATAATGCTGTTGCTAACACATAAAGCTACTGCTAAAATAGCTTTCCAAGTTTATATATAGGGAGATATTCACTTCCCATTTCAACTGAATATTCCCAGAAAAAAAACCCAAAAAAACCCATCCGAAAACAAAAGGAATTTCCATTTGCAGTGGCTCCAAGCGACACTTTTTGTCTGATTCCTTCCCAGGACAATACTGTCCTTTCAGTTCCATTCTTCAGCTGGCAGGGAAACAGAGCAGGCGGCCGGCTGCGGCTGCTGAATTTTAAGCAGTTTGCAGCGCAAGTGAGGCTGAGCTGAGCCGGCTGTTCATTAGGCTGATTCACTCTTCAGACACAATACTACGTTAATTTTGACACATAAGCAAATGGATGCGAATTATGTGAAATGATGTTTAATGGTACTTAATGACAGTAAAACTATCAACCCTTAAGCAGGTAAATGGCTACTGGCTGTTTCTATTCAAAAAGCACTGGTGATATTGACACTAAATGTTGTTAAATACCTGTTAGTTTAAAAAAAAAAAAAATTAAGCCTGAAAAGTAATCATAGAATGATTAGAGTTGGAGGGGACCTTAAAGTTCATTGAGTTCCAAGCCCCCTGCCATGGGCAGTGACACCTCCCACTAGGCCAGGTTGCTCAAAGCCCCATCCAGCCTGGCCTTGAATACTTCCAGGGATGGAGCATCCACAACTTCTCTGGGCAACCTGTTCCAGTGCCTCACCACCCTCACAGTGAAAAATTGCTTCCTGAATATCTAATCTAAATCTCCCCTCTTTCACTTTAAAACTGTTACACCTTGTCCTATTGCTCCACTCCCTGATAAAGAGTCCCTCCACAGCTTTCCTAGAGCCCCTTTAGGTACTGGAAGGGGCTATAAGGTCTCCCCGGAGCCTTCTGCAGGCTGAGCAACACCAACTCCAGCCTCAGACAACAGGGGCTTTGCAGGCCTTGGGAGGCTTTGGGTTTGTCTTGTTTTGCCTTTTTGGAGTGCGCTGCGAGGATCTGGATACATCACCAAAGCAGTGACCATCCCTGCACTATCAGGCTGGATCTGTCTGACAGGCTCCCACCACGGGTCATCCACCCTGCCGAGCCCTGCTCCCACCACGCAACCACCCTCACAGCTGGATTCTACCCTATTCCTCTCCCAAGCTTAGCACCTTTTTGGATAGAAATTTCCACAGTGAACCTGCATTTTCACACTCAGTTCTTTAAAGGTGTTTTCCACAACTAGAGGAGTATCATCCCTTTTGGTTTTGCGTTGCCTCTTTTCAACAGACTTGCCTTTTTCCTTCATTCAGCAGACACATTTCTGTTGGACAACAGGAGCTTGACTGTCAGGGAAGAGGTTGCCATCAAGGGCAGTGAACTTGGGCTCTTAGAGCTACAGGCACGTTGCAGGAAGCAGTACATAGGATCCAGAGAGGTATACAATTATGAATTTGTTGCTTTGAAAGCAACAAACACACGGGATCCAAACTCAGCAAGCAGAGACTAGAAATCCTGGCGCAGAGCATCCCTCTCATTAGGATTTTTCTAGTTCTCGTTGGCAGGAAGGTTCCAGCCTGGTTTCTAACTCCCAGTTTTAGAATCATAGACTCTTTCAGGTTGGAAAAGACCCTTGGGATCATCGAGTTCAACCATCAGCCCTACTCTACAAAGTTGTCCCCTACACCAAATCTCCCAACACCACATCTAAATGACCCTTAAACACATTCAGGGATGGGGACTCAACCCCCTCCCTGGGCAGCCAATTCCTGTGTCTGACCACTCTTTCTGGGAAAAAGTTTTTCCTAATGTTCAGCCTAAACCTACCCTGTTGTAGCTTGAAGCCATTCCCTCTCCTTCTATCACTAATTCCCTGTGAGAAGAGACCAGCACAGGGTCTCTACAATGTCATTTCGAGTAATTGTAGAGGCTGATGAGGTGTCCCCTCAGTTTTCTGCCACCACTTCTCCTTTGTCTTGCAAATACTGGAGACAATACCATGGGCAAATGATTCATAGCAAAGAAACAGAGATCAGCCATGAGCTTGATGGCAAAGAGTGGTGTTTTTTTGGTTTTGTTCTTTTTTGAGGCAGTCAAATGTTCAGGCTGATGTTCAACAGCCTGACAGGTGATAAATGAAGAGGTCCTGGTAATGGCTGAGGTAGACACCCAGTAAGTGCCTGAGCCAGGCAGAAGCAATTAGCTCAGCATGGTAATGATATTGAGAGATTCAGCACCAAGACTTTAGCAGACACCACATGGCTGTGGCCAGCACACCCTGTCAAAACCGCACGCCAGGAGTACATTTGCCAGCCCGAGTGCCAGTGACAGGAGTAAAGTATGAGCAGTGATGCTCAGTGGGTAACAGCACGGTGGGGAGACATCCTGTAGGACTACAAAAAACAGGAGAAGGTTTGGGAAGGCATCTCCAGGAGAAGCAGACGTGAGAAAAAACGCTTTACCCTCTGTGCGTCCATCACCCACAGAGCATGGGGTCAAAAGAAGCTTGCAAATACCAGCTTTTCACTCTGGCATCACCTGGATGACTTTCCAATCCCACCACTAAGAGCAGAGCAGGAGGAATTTAAAAGTGCCACTTTCCAAACAGCTCCTGTACGCAAACCCGGCAGTGCCAATAATGGGATGTGACATTCTCCAACCGCTGCCCGGGGGTAACTGCTGGGTTATAACAAAAGCCAACTGTGCACTACTGTGATACCAATCTCAAAAGTCACTAACATGAAAATCAGTCAGCCCTCTTCATTCAAACCACGCTTGCAAGACACATGACGCCTGTGCAAAGCCCGTTTCTTTTTCTGACCCAAACCAGATGACTAATGAGGGAAAGGCGATCCATGCAAATAAGCCACGTGCAGCAGTCGGCCCTTATCAACCTTGCTGATAACTGCTGAAAGAAAACTCTTCTCTGACTTCCCAGCCCCGTATCGGCAGGTTACCCAGGCACAGCGCTACATCACATGGCAGGGATTCACATGGTCCCTCGTACCATGTGCTGGTTATAGCCGGCTGCTGTGAGAACCAGTGCCTACAGCGGGGCGACTTTATTTACTTAACACACCACCTGGCATTTCAACTTGCACAGAGTACTTGGTGTTCGCAGGCTTTAATGAAATAACTTTTGTTTTCTGTGTTAGCAAAGACATCTGGCTGCTACAGCTAACATTTAACAGCTCCTTCCACGTGAACCTCACTTGTCCTGTTCTAGGTTTCTTTGCTGTTTTGAGCCAAGCCGAGCTAAATGGTCCCCTGCAAACTGCTTGACTTTGGAGACACTGGAGTGGCCGTGGCTGTCTGTCCCTCCATCACCCTCTCCCCTGCCAGAGGCTGCAGTAACTGCTTTTTGACACCCTCTGCCCACTTTTGCACGGCAAAGCTTCCAAAACACATCATCATCGTTTGTGTTTTGCTTCTGGCAGCACCCGCTGTCTGCAACTTGCTCCACAAACGTGAAAGATCCCACAAGCCCCGACCTGAAGGGTTTACATTTTGACAGGCAAAGGGAAAGAGGAGGAAAATTGAGGGGGCTGGGGGGGGAGGGAGAATGTTGTATGCACAAGTTTGGTAGTAGTTACTTGCTTCTTCTGATGCTTAATTTCGCACTTAGGGATTTCATACTTAATCACTGCACTAAATGTCAGCTTTTCAAAAGGAGCTGCTTGGGGGGTGTGTGTGTTGCAGAACAGAGTAAGTGGTTGCTTCTCCTGTGGTTTATGATATGTTCATCCAACGTAAATTTAAAAAGTGAGGGAATCAAGGCAAAGATTTTCTTCACTTGCTTGCTCTGAATCAGTGCCTTAACCATGTACCTTATTTCTGTAACCCGCTAAAGCAGAGGAACACCCTGTGGAAACTGAAGGAAAAAAAAAAATCCCCAAAGATTTTACAAATATGTCATTAGAGGCCCAAGTTAATGAAAAGAACAGTCTAAACCGGAGCCTGTAGAACCCCACTGAAATCTCGGTGGGTGATTTCATCTGCATAGTACATCTACTCGCTGTGTAACCGAGAGACAGAATATTAATGCACATGAAGACCGGCAGGGTACCCATTTACAGCGTACGCATGAGAGCTCCAGGGCTGGTGCCGGGGGAAGGCGCACTGGAACGCCGCACACGGCTACCACCACGCAGCAAGAAGGCAAGTGTTTAGACTGTGCCACCTTCTGAGGTGTGGAATAGCAGGTTATAAGGCGGCTGGAGCAAACTCTTCAGAATTCCGGTGCAGGGACCTGCTCCCTGATTTATCAGTTCCTATTAGCCTCACTTTCCTACTCTTACAACGAAGAGAACAGCCCTGGGGGTGCTAGTAAGGGCACCGGAGTTACAGCTGGGTTGCAAGTCTCGCAGCACAGTTTACTTCTGTTTATTTGCTGCAATGCTTACAAGGGCACTGGGGTGAGAGTAATTAAATATTTGCAAAGCACTCCAAATCCTCAGGAAAGCTGTAGCTAGAGAATGAAGCCGTAATTTGCCATGCCTTTGCTTCTGAAATTCATGTTTCCCAAACCCTCTGTTCTTCTCTTATTGAAAGAACAAAAAATGTCTCTCATTCCAGCTCTTTTCAAAATTCAGCAGGAGTCCAAGCGCTGCTTCAGCCTGTGGCATTTGCCTCCCCCCACTGTGCCTGACTCAGACTTCTGTCTCATCATAATTCCTATCTTGCTAACCTGGGAATTAATCTTTTTGAGCACATATGGCAGAGCGGAGACGGCACAGTGCTCTCTAGCACACCTACCAGAGCCTTCTGAAGAAATAACTAATGACTTCATGGCTCTTGTTTGATTGAAAATAAATTGCTGTGGGCCCACTCCTGCTCCTTATGCCACTTGGTAGCATAATTTCCATCGCCTTCGTTGGTACTGGATCATGCTTTCGGTTGAACATTAGTGCAGTAAATGACTGCTTTCTCCAGACACCACCCTGCTCAGAGACCAGCCCTCTCCTTCCCATGAAATGATCCACACAACACCAGCTTTCTTCTGCCTTTTGCAGTTAGATCTCAGGGTGATGTAGATAACAACTAACCTCAGATCTCTGTCCTCCTGGTTAGCTCTAATCTGGACTGGTTTCCTGATGCAGTACAAACATTCGTCCTGGCACAAGTGTGAGGGCAGAGGGAAAGGGGCCAGAAGGAAAGCAGAATCACTTTGTAGGGTGGCATTGCTGGTTTATACTACTTGAAGTGTACAGAAAACTACATCCCAAGTTCTTCTAACAATTACTATGAACAGAGCTGTCCATCTAGGGTCTGGCTGAGAGCACAGGCAAGAAAAAAGGGAAGAAGGCAGCTGCACAGCCATGTACCAAAACCACAACTATATCAAAAGACTTAAAATATGCCCTGAATTGGGATGTACACTGGCAAGTCCGTGCTTCCCATATGAAGAATCAGTTACCACCTTATTTTCTTCTGCCAGCACAGAAGCTGGGTAATCTTAGAAGCAAATGAAGCCCTGTCGTCTTGCTGTGACTCTCCAGGCTCTTACCAATAAAGTGAGCACTGCCTTGATACCCAGCAATGACATGAAGCTGAAGAGCACAGATGTCACATCTGTACATTAAAACTTCAGGATGCAGTTACCCCAAGAAGCTATCATGCTCAAGAGAGCCATGAACACTTGGGTCCATCCTACCTAAAGGGAGAGTTCAGCCAGAAATTAATCCCTACTTTGTTAATATAAGCTTAAAGGGAACTTTAACACATACCTGGATAAATAACACTCACATGGAATGAACAATGAACAATAGCCTCACCTTGGAATATTCAAAGATCCTGTTATTTTGGAGGTCTCCTTAAACTCCTTCATCTTATTCTTCTTGCTTACTCACAAGTAAAATTCGAACTCATGGGAGAGGACTAAACTTTAGTGAAGCCCATTGCGTTGGATCAACCGATGCGTGGTCTGATTTTATATCTATATTGCCAAGCGTTTATATTGACCACTCACATTTCTGGTATTTCTGTGCCAACTACATGACACATCAGCCTATGCCTTCCCATCCACGTATGTTTTCCTGACTCTTGATCTGCCTCCTCCTTCTGCAGACCAAGCATCTCCTCTCCTCCCTTTGCTTCCTGCTGCATTTAATGCTTCACTTCAGGTTCATTAATGATACTATTAGAATTAAGTTAGAGAAATTCCTCTCACATTTCCTTTTTGCTTGTTATTTCACCTTCTGTTTGCAGGCTGGCTTAAACCTTCTTCATCCACTTGCCTACTCACCTGCAAGACCAGTCCCCAAAAGCACGCCTCAGGGTAGCTTCCTGTGCTTGGCTGCACAACAGGCTGCAGCTGATACCTCCTCTCAACACCCAGCTCTCTGCTGCTGTGAGCTTCTGACAGGAAAGGGCCCAAGTGCCCTTCAGCAGAGCATGCTTACATTTTTCCAAAGGGCTGGCCAGGCAATTTTCCTCTCCAGGAAATCCTTCCCCTCCCTTGTCATCCAACCCCAGCTTCACCCCACAGCCCATCCCAGGTCACTATTACAGCATGTCTCCAGCACATGACAGCAGTCACATTCCTGGCTTGTTGTACTCCTCAGAGCTGTCACGCTGCTATAAAGCATATGAAAACACAGAAGCCAAAAGGACTCAGCATTTTGAGAGTGAGTACCTCAACCGCAGACTCCTTGGAGCAGGGGACACCTTCATGCCAGAGATTTCCCCCACTCATTGTGGAAAGCGGATTTATTTAAGCAAATCTACCTTTGCCCTTTTGCTCCACCATTTTCCCCCATCACACCAGTCCTCATCCCTTTGCAGGTGTGTCCCTAAATCTCTGGAGACTTAGGCAGGTCTTAGTCCTGCCCACCAGCATCAGCTGTAGACAGGCAGCTCACGCTGGTGCTCCAACTACCCTCATACTCAAGTTAATATTCTAAAGCTTGGTAGGGATTTCACAGCCCCAGAAGATTCCACAGCTCAGGAAGACTCAGCCGTGTCTATTCACGTACAAGAGAGTTGAGTGACAAACCCAGAGGACTAGCACGCTTTAAACTGCAGAAGCTGGGCAAATCCTGCAGCCATAAAAATCATGAGCAGAGGGCTTGGAGCCTCCATTGCATCAGGCAAAAGCTCAGAGCATCTGAGCTCCAAGTTTCCTCCAAGTGTGCTCCCTCGCTGACTAGGACAAGGCAGTATCTGAAAGCTCAGACATCAGGGATGCAGCCAAAGTCTGTGGTATGAACATGAATGTACTACAAGGGGGAAAGCAGAAACAACTCCTGGCTAACATGCCAGAGAAGAGAAGCCTGGACAGGTCTTAACTATCTGATCTCAGCATCTCCTTTCCTAGATGGATCGGTAAGAAAGCTACATCCATCATTAGAAGATCTGCATTAGAGAACAATTTGTGGGCAGTGATCTGACCATCTGCCCTATTGTTTTCTGTAATTCTACAATGGCCAAGGAAAGGGAATGTACAGAAGACCTCTACCATCTTTTATTTAAGCTTTTAACCCTTCAGGTATCTGCACATGCAGGGGCAGGGAGGGTCTTCAGAGGAGGCTGTGGGGAGGGACCCCAAGGGCAGGACCAGACCTCGTGGGGAAGAGATGGCTCCACCAGACAGGACCAGACCGAGCAATTGGTGAGGCTGCTGCAATAGCCCTGGCAGAGCCCCTCTAATGCTGCTCTTCAACTCGGAGTAGACAATTACTACGACCTTCACCCCAATGTCCACGGACACAGATGGAAACAGCGTTCAGGGCTTCAAAGCAGGAACAAAGTATGTTCCACCTAAGGCCTTCTGAAGAGCAGGAGGCCTCTCCACAGGACAACTGTGATTGGAGGGGGTGCTTTGCTGCCAACCTGCCCCAGCCCCTGTGCTGGTGGTTGGGATGCACAGGCAGCCGAGCAGGGTGCTGGTTATGCAAGTACTGACTCAGATGTCAGGGAGCAAAGACGACACCGCAAAGGCCGCAGTGAACAACTGTCAAATGATAAAAGATTTCAGTCACTGCTGACTGAAGCTGGATTTAAACCCAGCAGGGAAAGGCTTTGTATCTCATTACCAACCCGCTGTGCCAGCCACTTCCCTCCTCAACTGCACTAGTTTGACCTCATTTCTGAAAATAAATTATGAGCTGTTTTCTCTTTGTAACACGTAACTATTGCACTGGAAAGCTGGTTGGGTTTGGTTGCTAAAGCAAGGCAGTGCTGCAACCTGTTCCTCAAAGCACAGGCAGCTCAGGACAAGGGCATCACTTTGCTGATATCCTGTAGATACCAAGGACTCCTATGCAGAAAGCCATTTAGATTGAATTTGTCTCCACAAACAGACCATAACAAGTTTTCAGACACTTCTGGAAGTAGCAGACCACTATATATTACCCCAGTTTACTGAAGGTTGGTGATACTGTATTTGATTCTTAGAGTCATCTGCTGCTGCTCAACACAAATGAACCAGTCAGATGGTAAAAGACCAGGTGGCTTTAAAGAGCTACCCAGACATAGGTTCATGGTTGATAGCTCATTAGGTGAGCCAGTTCTTGCAAAAAACAGTCTAGAAAGGGGGCTGGTGTCTAGTCCTTCCAGTCCAGATTCAGAGGACATAAGATGAGTAGACTCTACCTGCCAAGAAAACCACATCCTTTGCTTCCCCGAGCATCTATTTTTTCTGACAGGTGATTATATTCCTGACACCTCCAGAAGAATAAAAGATGACACTGCAGAGACAGCATGAACATATGATCCTTAACTCCTACCAACAAAGAGCTTACAGATTGACTGCAAAGTACATCAGGAAGTTCTGCAATGTCCTCCTTTCAAGACAGGACGGTTTATTACTGAATAATGCTTATGGCTCTCCAAATTTTTCCCTATGATTTATCCTTACAGACTTTAATGGAGTGGGAACTTGAATGGAATCATGAACTTGAATGGGATCCAGCTTTGAGCAACTCAGCTGTATCAGTGTTGGACCATGGTCGGTACAAGCTGAACACCAGCCCAGGCCAGCTGAGACCTCTGGACCATCACATGGCTGGCCACTAGCCTTGCAGAGCTTACAGCCAAGGTATTCCCACTATGTGGAGCCAAGCGTGGGATCTCTGACGGAATTTGCCTTAGCCCTGTCCATCCCAGGGATGCAAAAGGAGCTCTCATCTCTGTTCCAAGCACAGATTGTGCTGGGTTCTGCTGTCCCACAAAGTCCTGCAGCCTGGGTGAAAGCACCTTCCTAGCACAGACGTGAAACTTTACAGGGCTAAGACCAGCAAGCACAGTTTTTGGAGAAGGCACTGACTTCCATTTAGCTGTGGTAGCACCAAGAGTGGTAGTAGGTCTAAAGCGAGACAAGAGAGGAGCTGGGTGTGCTGGTAGCACTGGTACAGAGCAGGCAGAAGAGGAAGGTTTGAGAGCTCAGGAGCTGACGGGGACAGGTTCACCAAAATGACAATTTTTTGTGTGTTACTCAGTGCTCTGAGTGCATTGCTTCATCTCAGTAAACAAAGCCACAACGAAATTAAAGGGCTCTGACAGTGAATCAAAACTATTTAGTGTGAAGGAAAATAATCAGACCTGGGTAGGGGGTTCATGCACAGCTGGCCACAGGAGGAGGTGAGCGCTGCAGAAACAAAAAGGATGTCAACCAGAGCAGGCTTAGCTGCTAAAATGGCCAAGGTAAACACGGCACAATCTGTACTAGTCCCTCAGCAATATGCAATTAGAAAAAGCATCACATAATTACGTAACTTTGTCATTGCTGAGACACGACAGCACTAATCGATGTCCTTGCTTCTCCACGCCCCGTGTCCTACGGGTGGTGAAGGTGCTCCCAACCTACGGACTACAGCAGTGTGCAAGAAGTGGGTAGAAATAAATCCATGCAGGAACAATAGAACACATTACTAACTACATTTTGTTTCATTCCTCTGACCTGTCACCTGAAATCTATCAAAATCAAAAATAAAATATTCCAAACCTGTGCTTAAAAACATATATATATATCACATTGCTTTCATTCACGTTGATAAATCCTTTTCCATTTTTCTCTCGATGTTCAGAGCTGAAGTTTTAATGACATTTTGCTCTGGCTCTGTTTTCAACACCACTGATGATAAATACACGCCAGCAGCCAGCTGAAGCAACAGTTGCTGCAGATCCAGTGTCAGAGTGTGACAGACATGTGGATGGCTGCTGCAGATGAGGGGACACGCACTCTGGGAACCTGTGATTCCCAGTCACGTGCCTCAATGTGATCAAGGAAAATTGGCTCAGTCCTTTCCTTCAATCTTCTTCCTCTCCTCCTCCTCCTCCCCCTCCCTAAGGAGCTGTCAGCTTTCTCCTCTTGGAGCCATTTGGTTTGGTTGACATCAGGAGAGTACTGTGTCCAGCTCTGCACTCCTCAACATAGAAAGGACATGGAACTGCTGGAACGGGTCCAACAGAGGGCCACAAAGATGATCAGAGGGATGGAGCACCTCTCCTATGAAGACAGGCTGAGAGAGCTGAGGTTGTTCAGGCTCCAGGGAGACCTTATAGCAGCCTTCCAGTATCGGAAGGGAGCCTCCAGGAGAGCTGAGGAGGGACTCTTTGTCAGGGAGTGGAGTGACAGGACAAGGGGTAACAGTTTTAAACTGGAAGAGGAGGGATTTACATTAGATACCAGAAAGAAATGCTTTACTGTGAGGTTGGTGAGGCACTGGAAGAGGTTGCCCAGAGAAGTTGTGGATGCCCCATCCCTGAAAGTGTGTGGCAGGGGGCTTGGAACTCAATCAATTTTAAGGTCCTTTCCAATTCTAACCATTCTATGATTCTATGATTTACCTCAATTAAATTAAACCAAGACAGGAGAAATGTGTGCTGAACACAAGGGAACTCTCTACCAGCAATATATATGAAGCGAAGGGTGCAGGAAACACCTCAATATTCATAGACATCCACAGCCACTTCATCCCTCCCTCATTCAGCTCTGGGCTCTCCCAGAGACCTTTCAGCCAGATCTAAAATCTTTAGCTGAGGGCTTTTTCTGGCTCCCCAGAAGGCTTTCCTTTCTCTTCACCAAGCAATGACGCTGAAGAGGGTGAGGGTCTCCTTTCCTGCTGCTTGCAGGCTTTTCTTTGTTCTTCCCACACTCTCACAGCAGCTCTCTGCCCAATTCTTCTCTTCCTCCATCCTTCCTCTTCGTCTGCTGATCCCTCCTCCAGCACCCGATGAACAGGACCCAAATCCAGAGCTAAGTTTGGAAATAATCATGCAATTGCACTGGTAGAAAACAAATGCCTTTGATGACATCAGTAGCAGAGGTGGGGACCTTGCTGGGAGCCAGGTGCTGTCCTTGGGGGGGATTTCCCTTTTGAAGAAGGATTTGTGCTGATTTATGCAGAAAATGCTGACTTGGCTGTGTCCTCCTATTATCCCTGTGGGGATTACAGGATTCAACTAACAAACCTCCTCCTTCCCCTCCTCTGCCGGGAGCATCCCCACACTCTGCTTCTGCTCCCAAGATTTGCTGGGGAAGAGGATGAGGAGCACAGTGTGCTCTCACCATCACCCTCTCTGCAACTGGGAGCATCACCTACGCGTGAGTTGGCCTCGCCAAAGCAGGGGAAGGTCAGATGGCTCAAAGCACAGAGGCAGATTTCTGCAAATTCCAAGAGAATTGGCACAAAATACAAATATGTCCATTCAGCTCTGCAACATCACTCCAGATGAGCTATGCCATCCCAAACAACTGAGCACTTTGCAGGAAAAAAAATAGCCAAAACCTTCACAATAGACCTCTTCTACAGTAGATTATTAACCACTGCATAGATCCTTTCCAAGCTGAAGTTTTCTTGTTCTGTGGAAACAAAGCTATTTGGTAATACACCGGCATTAAAACTTGTGACAATGCATGTTTTATCACTTAAAAGTGATAATGCATTTGCTCAGAACAACAGGCATTTTTAAAGACCAACATTTGGTGGTGGAGGCTTTGCTAAAGCAACACGGAGTCATGATTCAGCACTGAGAAGTTCTTCCAAGGTAAGTTTTCCAGCCACAGAACTACTTAAAGTGTCAGTTTAATGCAATAAGGTGCTTATACCTGTAGCTCACTGCATATCAATTGATCAAACGGCAACTTCAAAGGGGTCTGAAGTGCCTGGAAGCAGCAGTACGGTTAATTAATAATGTAAAACAAAACCCAACAAAGGCAAGACACCAGCAGTAGAGTATATGGGGCTCGGCAGAAATTAGCTTCCATTAGACTTAATCAGAGCAGCATCTCTCATTCCCCTGAGAACTCTGATGCAATTGAGGTACACACTTGCTTTTGGAGTCAGACCCATTGTATCATTTACATCAAATATGTAGAGCATTATCTGCAAAAAGGTGTAGACCAAAATAACAACCTACACATCTTGGTTTGTTAAACCATGATTTATATGGTCCCAATGGTTAAAAGCTGCTCTTCAAATTGGGGGCAGAAGCATGAACTATCCATATTCTTTTTTCTGAGAGGCCCCAGCAATGTCAGCACATCCCCATTCCTCGGCAGAGATATTAATTAATGACTTTTCCTGGGCAGCCAGGGCTGGCCGGGTTCCCACCGCGCCGAGCTGGAATGTGAAGCTGCCCCTTCCTGGCAGGCTGCTGGGGTCAGCCTCTGCCATTGACTCAGCTGCTCCCGCTTGCACTTGGGTTGCTAATCGGACCCCTCTAACACCATGGAGATGACTCCTGCTCAAATATTTGGCTTCACGAGAGGGCAACTTGCAGATAACGTGTAAAACGGAATGCAGCACAGAAATTCATGGGAAAAGCACATGCTTATCATGATGGTAGCGCATGGGGTGTCTCTAGTCTGTAATTTCACACACACACACACTAAAGGCAAGCTTTCTTGCTTTAGGGAGCTTTCAAATCTCATCTGCTTTCCATCTTCTACAAATTTCAACCCCCATGGATAATGAAACAGATTCTCATTTGATTCCTCCTTACTCCAAGTGGCAGCCTGGCTTCCCAGTTCTCCCACGAGGGCGCGAGGCTGCAGTGCACAGGTTGGCATACACTCATTGCTAGAACAACCAAGGTCAGGTAATTTGGTTATTTGCCCCGCTGGAGGGTCAGAAGTAGAAAAGCGTAGAGGTGTCACACCTGTAGGGAGGAGTGGATGGCACAGGTGACTCAAAACTGACCAACAGGTTATTCCAATCCCATCTGCATCATGCTCAGTATAAAAGCTGAGGGATCAAAGGGTCAACTGTCTTCCTTTGATGGCCGATGTTCAAGGAGGACCCTATTTGTTCACCTGCCTTTGACCCCGATCTGAGCATTCCTGACTACAGATCTGGAATCCAGCTCCTGTCGATCACCGAGCCCAGTGTGGGACTTTTCCCAATGCCTGCTGGTGATGTGATCGTCATCCTGGGACCTTGATACGGTTTTGTATATATTGTACCTATTTCATTATCTTTTTTTAAAAAAAAACTTTACTATTAATACCTCATTAAAGTAGTTTAGTTCATTCTAAATTTGTAAATCTCCGTATCTCTTCTTCCTCTTTCTTTTTGGGGGGAGGAAGGGCCATCTGTCTGTCTAGTTTTGGTAAATTTGGCTGAAACCACGACACTTCTGCTGGCCACAACACCAGAGAGGTGGCCAGGCTGACTTTGCTCCCAAACAGCCCGTTTTGTTTTGGGTATGTTCAGATCCGCTGGCAGAAACTGAGTAAGGTATAGCAACACCAACAAACCGTTCCTCCTCTAGAATGTAAACAGAAGCCAGCATTTCAATAGCTCTGTTATTCTAAGTGGCTTTGATATGGCCACAGCAGACCAACCAAAACACCGGATTAGACGTAGATGTTTTACAAGCCGATCCAATTTTAACTCATTCATTTATTGGCATCACACGCAGTTCAGCTGCCTTGCTTGAATGTTGCACAACCGAGAACAAGGGCCAATATTTTCAAAGTCCCGTGCCTAAAGCTATGCATGGGAAAGCGATGTAATGCAACCCCGATAACGAAGCCAACTTCTGGTTTAGATGCTTGAGCTTCCATTGATATGTCCCAGGATTAAACAAATAAAAAAATTAAAAAAAAAATCACACTGTAACAACCTAGCTATTTGAATGCTTATGGTCCTCCCATAATGAACACAACATTGGTGTGTGCATATTGAATTCATCAGGAATACAGGTTCCAAATGCCACAAAAAAGCACCAGCTAAACCCTCAAACTGTCACGGTTTTTAAACCTATAAATATCCTCTCTGCATTTTCTTTTTTGCAGCGTTAAACCTTCCCAATATTTCTCCGCACTCAGAATCACAAAATATCAGGGATTGGAAGGGACCTTGAAAGATTATCTAGTCCAACCCCCCCTGCCGGAGAAGGAAGGGGCTATAAAATTCCAAGGAAGAAAAAAAACCACAAAAAACCCCCCAACCCAACCCAAAACAAAACCAAAAAAACCAACACCTCTTTTTTCTTTCCCGTTTTTTTTAAATAATGAAAATGAATGCTTTTATAAAGTAACATGATTACAGAAGGCCGAGATATTAGAGGCTATGGGTTCAATAAATTGCAATAAATTTAGACTTGGCAATTCTGATTCATGAATTGCTTTGGATTTCTTTTCTCATTTTCACATGCATATGGAAAAGAAATATCTCAACTTACTCCTGATTTGTACCTATTTACAAAGTAAGAATCAGACATAAAACCAGTAAGTATTTATGAGTTATGATCATAAAAATCATTCATTACAAATACCTGTCAATGTTTAATTGAAATAATGGTAGAGGTGATAAAAAGAAGGGTAATTAAAGAGGATACCAGCTCTTCAAGCAAATAAGTTGATTTCTTTGATTTGGCTTCTCTTTCTGTTAGTGCGAGGGATATTTTGTACCTACCACACAGCAGTGATTTATGACTTGCTATGCAACATTATGAATATATAATAAACCTCTTGAATTTTAGACAAAAAATATTGGGGAAATGTAAAAATAGACTATTACCTCAGACTATTACCTAGCACCACTGAAATGTGTGCTCCACGTCTTCAAAATTGATGGAACAAGTGGAATAGGCTAATATCTTCAATCATTGCTGTTCGTAAGTGAAGCTGTACTTCAGGAGAGGGGAAACGGTTTGTGATTGATTCCTCCTCTCATGTTACTCACAAGCAAAGGCCTTGATCTAATTCCTAGTAAAAATCAATAGAGAGACTTCCAGTGAACCTTACTTAGACTCCAAACACGTTAGCAACTTACTCTGTGCGTCTGTTCATGCAGTCCCTGCCTTGAGTAACTTCTAAAGAAAGGTGTTTGTATCCAACTTGCACACTCTTTGCCACTTTACTCCCTACGGTTTTAAAATTCAAAAGAACTCAAACTACTGTATTCAGGGTTGAAATTTTTTCCCTGCCCTAAGTACAGTTGCTCTTTTCCATGCATACATTAGGTTTCTATAGCAATGTGTGTTGTTACCTAGGCTATGGCCAGGGACAATATTTTCATTTGGCTGTGACATTTGATTAATTACTAGACTTACAGGCCAGCTTCCAGCTGCCTGTATCTGTGTGTATTTGTCCATGCGTACACATGGACAGAAGCAAATTAAGGGGAAAAAAAATATCATAATTTGGGGTTTTCGAGCCCAGATTTGCAACCATTACATGTAAAAACCCAGGCCTGACACGTGGTATCGGTAGAACGACCACGTCATAGAGGAGTTAGTTTTAGACACTTCAGTATAAAGTCACATCCAAGAATAAGAAGAAAACAAAGCCATTCTTTCTGATGTCCTGCAAGGTGTAATAAAGGAACTGAAATAGGCAGATTTCATGCCTATGATATTAAAAAACCAACCCATCACCAGTGGAAAGAGAAGCGTTTATGCATCAATAATGTGGCAAACGAGTCCCACCAGCCAGTACAAAGAATATTTGTGTGCGTTAGTAGAAGGACTATGGAATTCAGTGCCAGAAGAAGTCAGCAAGAGGAATCCTATAAACAATGAAAATACTTTTAAATTCATACAATATTTATCTAATTGATTGCCGCTACATATAATGGCACTACTCTAAATCCTTACCACCAAATGCATAACAGAATGGGGCTGTGAAGGTGCCTCACTCGTCTCAGAGCCACATCGAGATGCTTTTCCATGATTCCTTTATATTCAATTTTACATGCTCACACAATTCCCAAGCTTGTCCCGATTCCATTTAATTAATTGAAATTACTCCTACGGACTGAGACTGAAAATGGAATGTTGTAATCCCTCTTGTTTAAATCAAGATTATTTCAAACGTGGGCAAAGAAGATGCCTGGTAGGTGACATATATAAATATGTCAAAGAATAATCCGTGTGCATGTCTGATTGCCAAGCCACGTGGCTTGGCAGCTGTAGTGGGACAAATATTATGCTATTCAATAGCAAAGAGACACCTGGGCTTACAGCGAGCCTGGGTGAAGTGCCCTAAGGTTAAACCTCTGATTTTTACATTTCTTGCTTTACACTGAGGACTCAGCACGTACTTTTCTTGCCACAGTCAAACTCGCCAGACGCGGAGGTGAAAGACCGGGCAAATGCAGTCTGGGGAGGGCAGGCCACAGAGCGGCTCTGCAAGGGACATTGTTGCCCCCTGCAGCAGCGAAGACAGGGACAGAGATGGGCTCAACCAGCAATAGTGTGGCTGAATGTTCCCCTTCCCCAGCAAGTTGTTTGTGTGCTCACATGCCTGGAGCAGCTTTGCCTTGGCAAATGGATTTTTCCTTCCATCGACTTTACAATTGTCCCGAGTCCATGCTCGTGGAATATCGATGCTCTCACGAAGGAGTGAAGACAACCACAACAACCAAAATGCTCACCACAGCCCTGGATCACCTCTGCTACTGCTGCTCCACAGCCCACACAGGAGATTCTCTCCTTTGCTCCCTCCAGACAGCCTGGGTACAAGCCTGGTTTAAAAGTTATGAGGATCTGGACAGAGACTGACAATGTATTCTTAGATGTAAGTGGTTGCCAAAAAGAACCTCATGGAAATCAAGCAAAGCAACAGCTGAAGATGAGCTGGTGCTTGTCAGACATCCATGGATAACTGCCAGGCTCGAGTCCTCCAAACAGTACCAATAATTTAACATTTGGTCATACAAAATGCTGAAACCCAGCCTGCTTGTCTGATAAACCCTGTGTTTTTAACAAGGGTTGGAAAAAAAAAAGAAAGTTAAAGTAACTGCTGCTTTTAAACACAAGAAATGTAGGAGGAAAAGTACAGTTTGATGCTTTGCAAGCAGGGAATTAAATTCAGCTCCTGTTACATCTTCTGTGGGGAAAAAAGTATAACAGCAATTCCCAGGCAAATGTGATTCTGGTAAAAAAAGAAATAGCCATCCATTTCTGCTCTGAAGTCTCTCTACCAGTTGCCACCTCTGGGCTCTTCCATCCCCACACCTATATTTTAGTATTATTCCCTATAAAAAGTTGAATTCTGTAATATTAGTAGTACAGATGCTTTGCTCCCTGTCCTGTCTGTATGACCAGGTTTATACAAAACAAAGTAGAAGTCCTTAGAGCTGATAGAAGCACTTACTGCTATGAATAGTCCCTCTGTGAGTTATCCACATGAGGAAGCACTTACAGTGTGTGAAAAGCCAAGCTCAAAAATTCTGCTTTGATTTTTAATACAATGAAAACCTACATATCCTTACAGCATTAATAAAACACAGATGCAGAATAACTCATTGAAAAGCACAACAGGTCGCATCATTAGATGGCGTAGACCATCACCAGTAACTTGTGTACAGCCACATTGCTTCAGACTAGTGTGTGTTACCAGTTAAAGCACCGTTTCTTGAACACTTCTAAGATTATATACCTAATCTGGCATATTATTTGGTATTTCAAATCATATGAAAACAGGAAAGAGTAGCTGCATATATTTTATATGTAAAATAAAAAAAAAATAGGAGCTTGACAGCCTACAAGTCTGTGACCCATAGCTTATGTATTCTGGGTTCTCACCAGTACTCAAGCATCATAAAAGGTTGATCCACGTTGCCACTGGACCCAAACAGTTCCACTGCTTTGGAATAGTCACACTCGGCATGTGCTGAAGGAGGAAACCAACCCAGAGGCCCCACCTGGAAACCTCTTCTATCAGGAAATGAAAGGCTGCAACGAAGGAAGCTGTATGAGCTAATGAGCACTGATGGGACCAGTTAAGATTTTACAGGTGGATTAGATGGTGAGAGCTCAGCCATGTACCTTCCACAGCCCATTAAATCATTAGGATGAAAAACACAGACATAGAAAGCAAAAAAGGTCCAACTTTCAAAATCTGTGCTCCTTTCTTTCCAGTTCTGGGAGCCTTATGTTTCCTCCTCCTTTTCAGAAAGCTCTCAGAAACCTGTTTTCTATGAGAGAAAACCTTTTCTTGCTGTTTTTTCCTTGTTTGATAATACACTGCATTACTCCTCATGCTACCAACACCTCCTTTCTGGAAGTGTCAGCACACCATTGACTTGTGGACTGTAGGCTGTGCATCCTGTCTCTCCCTCAGTGACTGCATTGGTAAAATAAAGTCCATGGGCTCCAGTGCAGCTGCCCCCACCTAAGGAAATACCTACAGCAGAGGATGCTGCGTTTCCAGACTCATTCCCAGAACTGCAGGATGATCCAAAACTCACTGGGAATGCAGCAAAGTTTTACATGGATGAAATACCGGCTGCTTTTCTGAAAGCCTTACAATGCATCGACCAGCATTTTGTTTTCATCTCAGATCAATGAATCTTCAAATCATCATCCCATGTTAATGTGCAGCAGATGGTGATAGTTTACATAAATTAAACTAGGGAAGATTGGTGGAAATGGTGAATATAGTGAGATTCCTGCAAAATGAGACTCTCTCTCTAGATTTAGCACTCTTAGCAAATGCATCCTTGCAGTAGGGAGCTCTGACTTCCACGGGTTTTGCCAGCTGAGTAAACAGAGAGGTTAAGGGAAGAATTATAAACTTGGAACCTGACACCCAAATCCATAGAAGAAATTTAAATAATTGCCCCACTGCCAATGGCTAAGGCATTGAGCACCCACTGGATTCACAGGTTGTTGAGGACACCCCGTATCACTGAAAATTGTTCCGGCACCTTGGCAGGGCTTTAGGAAGTGAAACTTCCGGCACCTGAATGGGAATGCTTTTATCAGATTTATCCAAGATCACTCAGCAAATTCTGATCAAGGAACAAAATATAAAAGTTTCATTTTCTCTCTCTCTCTCTTTCTAAGCGTTATACACATTAATACCCAAATCTGATATGAAATTCAGCAGCATGCTTTCTTGGGAATCCTTTTAGACTTCATAACAGAAAAAAATCTGGGCAGGCAACATGCTGACTGCAATAACGAGCATGTCTGTACCACAACCAAGAGATGCGAAACTGCAACCATACAGTCACCAGGCCTGCCAACACCTTGGGGTATTTATACAGGTGGCTGAGTGAAGGCTCCCTGCCACCTCCTTTAACTAAATTAAAGCCTGCTCTGTAACACCTGTGAGGTAGCTGTATGTAATCACTCTGTGTCAGAAACAGACACACTCACACAGCCCATCAGATTTCCTCTGAGTGGGTCACCTCAAAGAATGAAAATTGTGCTGGTTTCCTCTCTATGTGCTCAGCAATATCTGCATCATTGTACAATTAAGGATTATTCTATGTGTCCATTTTGTTTTATCAAACACAAAATATAATTTACATATAATAATTATATAATTTTTATATATTCTCTCTATATAATTTAAATTTAAAGGGATAAAGCACCCACATAATTCTCATTCTGCCTGAATTTTTGTTGCTCACCCCTCTCCCTTCTGGCACAACCAGAAGCTAGTGTAGAGAAACAGGCTTTCTCAGTTTACTTATTCTGGACTTTCTTCCCATTTCTCATCTATAATCCTGCTCGCTTTCCCCTTTGCTTGTGTGGACTCAGAAAGAGCTTTAAAGTAGGAAACGTGTGTGTGTGTCCCCCTCAAATTATCTGGAAGATCTGAAACCATGGCAGAACCAGAGACATCATTTCTGTCCCAAGTATCTAGACTCCAAGCTGTCCCTTTAATTGTGAAATACACAGAAATCACTGCACCCATCTGTGAAAGACAAGGGGTAGATGGGCTTTCTGCTAATGCTTTCCACCTTGACACATGTTCTGTGAGAGAGCAGCAATGGCTTTTCAAGCAGGGGTGGCCTTTATCAGGACGCAAGTCTTGGGGTCAGCAATCTCCTCTCATTTCAAGGCAGGCCTTATTACTCTTTTGGCTTTATCTTTCTCACAGATCCTAATTGCAGTGCTTCCACCCTGCTACTCAAAATCCCTTCCTGAAACAGATGAGCAAAAAATAAATGTAATTTTCATAGCTACTGTTAATGAGGTTTTAATAGCAACAAGGGAAGCTGGCTGAAATCCTGCCTGGCCAAAGCTGGGGCTGCCAAGTCCTCTTCCCTGTGTCCTCACAGGGCAGCTGGAGGAAGGTGCTGTGACACACCAGAAGCTGAGTAGGGGATGAAGCATCCCCAAGAACTTCTCCAAGGTTTTAGATCCCTTACAGAGGCTGAAGGAGGGACTGCAGGTGGGTAGCTGTTAGGCTGCTTGCCCTGGGATGATATCTGGCTCTCCAGTCCTTCCCACTGAGCTCCTCAGACCGGGGCAAGGACTGTGGATAAGGTGTTAGCACTAAAAATGTGCCCTTTGCAGTAACAGATTGTGGAGAGACCCATACAGCCGAGAGCACAACACACAGCAAAGCATTCGGGTAAGCATCTAGAACATCCAGATGTTTCAGTCTTTTGAAAACTTATAAAAAAATCTCTACTCTGAATATCCTGGATGAAGGTCTCTAGAGATGATTGAGAAAGAGCCTAACAATAAGGGACCCAAGTGGGAATCCTCTGGATGTGAATCTGTAATGGGTTTGCATTTATGGAGATGGAGAGCTGTCCCCTTGCACGCAAGATGTTTTACACACGCCCTACTACCATGCAAGTCAGTTCCACTGTTTATCTCATTCCTCTAACGTGATCACGTCTATCTTCTAAAAAGCAGCATGGGCAGAAAGAGTCATCATTTTCTTTTCTCAGCTGCTGCTGAACGATGAGAAGTTCCCATATGCGTAACTATTTCTGCACACAAGATACAGTGCACGTATGAGGATGTGTACACACAAAAACAAACACACCCCAGGTACAGCCATGCCAGATCACTGGTTTATGACTATACAGAAGCAGACAGAAACAGCCTTGGCCTTGCACAAATTCCTAACGTGTTCAACATTTCCAGAAAAGACCCGCACAGAAATTAAAAGCTTCATCTAAATTCAACTCTGGATACCCCCTATGAATTTGCTGGAGCTATAGGGCAGCTGGATATATATGTTCCCATTCTCATTCAAGGTGCTGAGCACCCCTGGGACCAGACCAACCACGTGAACATAATCCCACTATGGTTAACAGGATCGAACGGGTCAGAGAGTGTGATGTTTTACAAGGCTGAACATATATTGTGTTGTTGGGAGATAAAAATAACTTGAACAAAGTAAATGAACCAACTAAAATACTCTCCATATAATACTATAGTTAGTCATTATTTGAACTAACATCCTTTCCACAAATGGGTAAAACTAAAAAGATTAATTACAAAAGCACACGGTTATTAAAGATTTGGTAAATTATAAAACACCCACCTTCTAATTATCAAAATATTACCACTAGTAACTAAGTCACTGTTCAGCAGGAAGTCAGAGTTTTTCCCTCAACCCTTCAAAAAACTATTTCAACTGGAAAAATGAGCAAAGAGCTTGGCAAATGCACCTGCCCACGTGAAATCCAGAGCATGAAACACTGTCTTTGGGTACACAGACAGAAAACTGACACTGGCACAGCTGAATGCATCCTAAAGCAAATCAGCCCCTGGGTCACTTGCTTTGTAACCCCAAGAGGAGATTGTCTGCCCGACCCCCAAAAATATCCTCAAGCAACAAGCCGGGCAAATGAGTTATATGACGCAAACTGGCACAGGAGAAAGTGAGAGATCAGCAATGGTAACTTAAATAGGAGCATTTTTTCCACATAAACTACACTGTCAAAGGTGAGCCAGCCAGTAGAAATGTTCCCTTCATTTGAGCAGAGAAGTGCAACTTGAAATAGCAAATGTAAAATTTCAGTTCTGGTTTTGATACTGAATCCACCCCAGCTGAATCTCAGGCTCATCTTTTGTACAAAGGTGGAATGAACCCCGAAGGTGCTGTAGCTACCTCAGACCATTGTACCTTATGGCAGATAGAGAAAACGGGTCACACAGACTCTTTAGAACTGCTAAAATAAAACCTTACAATTGAAATATTTAGGCAAAATTTGTTTTGGGCGAGTGGCACTATAAATGCTACATGCAGATCCGATTAGTCTTTTTCCACCTCTCCTATTATTAACACCAGTCCTGCTCCAGTCGCCCATAACACCCCTTTGTTCCCATCTTACCCTACTGAAGATGGACTATTTGTGCTCCTTGCCCTCTCTCACGGAGGCTGCCATCGCTGCCACTGTCAGCCAGGATTTACTAAATGTGATTTCTTCCCTGTGAATGAGAGCAAAGAAAAAAAAACCCACAAACCCAGACCTACTGACTTCAGCAGCAGCAGCACCTTGTGCTTCAGCTACATCCTCCCTGCCACAGTTTGAATGTCAGCAGCAACCCCCCACCCTTCCCCACCAAGTGAAGCAGCTCTGCTCTAAAGCATCTCATAACCTAAATTAGAAACCCCTGCGTGTGAGGCGGGGTCAGTCGGGGGGACACTCAAGCTACCACTACAGCAAAGACAACACTGATTTTCACCTCCTACAATAATTCCTCTTCTGGTATCAACTCATTTTCCTGAACAGCCTCTTGTAAGGGGTTTTAAAATTGCACCCGGCAGGTTTCTTTTGTCGAGTTTTTTCTTGAGGTTCAAAAGAGGTCCAGGAGACTGAGGGCAAGGAGGGAATAAGTCTGCATCATCAGATGCAAAATGTTGGGTATGAATACAACTCCGCTATCTTGTTCTTATGTCCTTCACAATGCCCGAGTGAGCAACACAGTGAGACTTGTTAGTTCTCCAGTGTATCACTACATTTGTCATACTTCTGTTTAACAAGAAGGCCTCAGTGCCTTTGATGAAGAATATTATTGCAAAGAACACAATCAGCTTCCCCTGCATCTTCTTATCCTGAAACGTTCCTTTTGCTGCTAGATAATGGAATAAATCCAAGTTTTCCATGTGAGTTCCTGTTTTCGGTCCATCGGGTAACAGTGTGTTCTCCTGTCTTAACTGTGTGCTCTTCAAGCTGTCTCCGAAGTCGCAGGCACTGAAGCTCCCTTCACATTTCCTGTTCCTCGAGATGCCAGTTGAGCTGGGATGAGCTCTGACACCTGCAGTTAGTGGGATCTAAGCAGCGAGTAGGTTTGGTCTGGGATAATGAGCCTGAATTTTAGAAACTGAAAGAGGGAAACAGACTTGCCTCATATGTCTTTAGACTTGCATATGTAGGACTTCTTTTTTTCTTTTCCATCTCCCTCGCTCAAGTTGCCATCCTGAGAACTTAAACATCCAGCTTTCCATGGCAGGAGGGTTGGGTCGCCTAACCCCATACAGGACAGATCTGTTCTGTTGTAGGTGAGCTGGCACTTAGCCTAACTTTTAGTTATCTGGAACGTTAAAACAGGCAGAACTTTTTCCAGCCCAGTTTAGCTGATTAAAGGCTTTTGGGAGGAGAATGCTCTTAATGTATAAAACAATATAATTTTACAAATATAGATAATCATTTTCCAGGAACAGCTTAAAACTATATGCATTAAAGAATAGTTTTGGTTAGCTGTGTCTGCTAACAGAGAGACACAGCTAGAGTCTAGACTATACGTCAGGACAGCTTTTGTCACAAAAGCCTTTAAACTGAACAGCTCTACATTTCAAGTCTTATCTATTCCTGCCTCAATTTCTTGCCACAGTAAGAAAGGGCCCTGGACACGGGCAGGGGCTGAACGTGCAGACAGAACTGCCACACACCAGTGGCTTACCCAGGCCTTTCTCCTCCTCCAGGCAGGAAAGGCACGGTAGCCATGCAGGGGTGCGATTAAATTTAGGATCAGACTTTGCTGAACTTGTCCAACTCATCACTTACAACCTTGCATTTATCTGCTCAGCACTTCACACCTTCCCTCTGCAACATCAGCATTTCACTTTCTCTCCTTATACCTTGATAACTGTGATGCTAATCAGAATATGGGAAGATAAGAGTCAAGGAGGGTTTAGACAGCAAACCCCGAGGCTGGCCAGAAGAACAACTGGGCACATTGCTTATTTAAGGAATCAATAACAATTTAGAACATTGGGGCAGTATGAGGGTCACAAAGTGAGGCTCCTTTTGTGGTTATTAGTTACTGTCACAACATCTTGATTAGATGGATCAATATTACCAGAATTGTTCTGATGGGAAAATAATTTTTTTATCCCAACTGTGGTCTCTTCATCATAAAAATGTCCTTTGTTCTGTCTGGGGTTTATAAGGGCCTACGAGAGCCTACTACACATCAGGGATTTTCTCCATGGCATATATGCATCTATCTGGCTTCACCTGCCACACTACCTCACACACTAACTGAACATGCTATAGCTGTCACCACCACACCGGAACAGGTCTAGCCAGGCATGAAGGCACCCCAGTGCTGCTCCGACAGCAATTTGCCCGTGGTTATAACACATCAGGAAGGAAAAAACACCAAACCAACAACTCCTCAACAACTCATTTGCACATATAAGGTTTTTTTCCTCAGCTAGAGGAATGCAAATGTCATGCAGCCTTTACAGTGTCTCCAACGGTTTGGCTGATTATCACATCTCTAATTCCAGTTCACACAATCCACACAGCACTTTCTTATTATGGATGTGCTACTGACATGCACAAAGACTGATTAGATAGTCAGGCACAAGCCAAGGAAATAATAAATAAGCAACACCACTTTTCAGAGAATTATTTTACTGTAGGCTCTTGTGTGCACAGTTGAATTTGTCTTCAAAGTTTGATCTCTGCCCTTTCTTAGCAAAAAACAATGTTCCAGCTATTGAGTTACATCCTGCAGATAGATAAATCACATCATAATATTCTTCAGGTTTATCGTTTTCCCATCTGTTAGACAGTGAACTCTTCATGGCTATCCTTATTACAGCTCTTACAAAGCTACCTACCTTCCTAATCCTATCAGTGGGCCTAGAAATGCCTTTCACCTTATATATGTGTCCTACCTTGGCAATGTAGCCGTTCCTTGTAATCAGCATAGGAGGAGAAAACTACAAGACAAAGGCCAAGCACACTTCTTTTCAAGTAAGGAGCCACTTGGGTGGCCAAAAGAAGTCTTCTGGTGACATGCCAGAGGTGTCTGGCTATGAGTGGACAGGTAAGTGGACGGGCTGCAAAATAAAAGTAGCCTTCTCTTGGAGTGAGCTATACTGCCCAGGCCCCAGGGTGGCATCAGTGGTGGCCTTGTCCTGTCTAACCTGTCACTTATGGGCTGTGCTGAAAGGCAGCTTCATAATGCAGAGGTATAGACTGAATCCAGGCTACACACTGCAATGAATGACCATGACTTTCTACTTACCAACCTCAAAGAGGACTCAATAAAACTAGAAAAGAAGCAGAAAAGGTTGATTGAAGGTATGGAGTATCTCTTTGGTTTAGGAAAAGATGACTGCAGGGAGAGGATATGACAGAGGTCTGTAAAACCAGGTGTGGGATGGAGATGGCAAACAGGGAAGGGAGCATCAGGTGAAAACAGCAGGGAGGAGGCTCAGAACAAATACAAGGAAATACTTCTGACATATTACGTTCTTAAACAGCAGAACAGGTGCCATTGTAGGTGCTAGAAGTTTTGTATTGAAATGCAATTAGAAAAGATCATGGAAGAAAAACTAGTCAAGGTCTCCCAAACACCAGCTTTAGCTCAGGATGCGAACCATAAAGTGCTGGAGGCCAGGAGAGCCTCCGCACATTCTTGTCCTGTTCTTTTACTCCTCCCTGTACTTCTGTTACTGGCTGTTGGCTCAAAAAGAGATTGATCTGGATGGATAATTGGCCTGACCTGGTACATTTGTTCTTGCGTTCTAACTGAAAAAGAATTTCATAGCAGTAAAAACAGCAGTGTAACTTCACACATAAGCAGAAGGTGCCTTAATTCTAATGCCATCCACACTATGATTATGATGAAACACTTAATTTTCTCTATCCTAAACTTACCATTTGTAAAATTCTACTAATGGTACTCCAAGATCTATAACTGAGCAAATAACACAATGACAGGAATTACCCACGTTATTAACAAAAACCTCTCAGCCACCAGAGTGCTGGTGCTCAAGTCCACAGAGTCAAAGGTCTGTGGCCCTTAAAACAAGACGGAAAAAGACATCAGGCATTAAATTTGATTTTCAGAAGCACCAACTGTCACTGAGTATTTAATGCCTTTGGAGGTCAAATACTCCTTTTTGTGATAATTTTGGAATCTAGAACAGGGGGGCTTGAGCTGCTGTTTACAGAAGCGTGAAGAGTCAAGTCCAAACCTACGTGGCCTGTTTATGGTTATGAGATGTTGCAACACCCGTGACAGGATCAAACCTGGTGGATTCCTGACTCCTACTAGGAAAGAAGGTGGGGAGGGAAAAGCAAGCTGGAATTACACTGCCTGCAATGCAGAGAAGGTTTATCCAAGCCACCTTTAAACACAGTGGTCAGATAAGCCATGTCAGCACAGCAGCAAAATTTGCCTGGGAAGCAAGGTAAATTACGAAGTCCATTACAGGGCAGTTAGGAAGTTACTCTTCTCCTTTAAATTAGTTATTAGCTAATTTAAAGTTGGCTTCTGTAGGGTTATTTTGCAGAGCAGGGGCTGCAGCAGAGGTGCACTTGTGTCTGCATGGTCACCCAGGGTTGGGGCAGTGCCGTGAAGCTGCCTTGGCAGCTGTTCAGCTGCAATAAGACTCGTCCTATTCCCCATCCCTGCACAGAGAAAAAACCCTCTGCTATCATGATTTCTTCAGTCTAATTCTTTTCTAGTGTATCCTCCATGTATGTAGCCTCCTAGCTCTAATTTGCAGCTGAGAGCAAGCACCAAGCGTATTATTCCAGGTCCTGACCAGCCACCAGCTCCCTCCAATAGAAGCAGCATCTCTCAATCTCCCAGACAGTTTTGTAATTAAATTTTAAAAAGTGCTGCCCACTCATGGTTTTTGTAGTAGGCTTTCATTTCAGCTGGTGGCTCATTCCCATAATATAATCATTTCTCTACGACTCTCCTCAGTTAGGATTAGTTTTGTCAGTCCCAAGTATTACATTTTTTTCTGTTTTAGTCTCCTACATCTCAAGGTTAGTTGATTCTGGTGGAATTTCTTGTAGGGTACTTGCTGCCTCGCTTTGTGCTCTGTATTAGACCGGTGTTTATTTTGGGAAAATATGTAGTGATTTACAATAAGAGCCTTGTTTTACAACCCTTCCGTTTTAAGTTCAAACAGCCTTCACATAGTCTCCAGTTTTCCTATTACTGCTGCCAGGAAGAATCTCCATAAAGTTTTGAAGAAGAACCTGTCTGATAGAAAAGAAAACTGTGGTATCCTTTTAGGAAGGAAGAAAATAAACCCAAATCTGACAGCAACAGAAAGTTGTCACCTGCTCTGGGGTAAGAAGGCCATTTTTACTGTAGCTTGGAGGAAACAGCAGTCTCTCTAGAGCCATAAGAAACACTTCTAGCTGCCTTGCCAGCTAAGTGAGCTGAACAACAGTTTACTGTCACGAAAATATCGTATGGGGAGAATACTGGTACCAGGAGCTCTGCTTGTTCCTACTGCAAAATTTGTCTCTGTGCCAAATCTGCTGCCAGGCTGAAGTTGGGAGGAAAAGCACTAAATAGGGCATTTGCTGGCAATAACTCCTGCATTTTTGCCTTTTGTTATGTATAGCACTGTTACCTTCAGTAAGGGCATCTAGCATCTCCAGGAAACTCGGCCAACTAAGAATGCACCAGTCTTTGAATGAGCACGTGCAGTGACCCAGGTTCACTTACTCTCATCTCCTTCTCATTAATGGCTGCGTGTTAAAGACATTCATCCAAACACGCACATTGAAGAAGCTCTCACTCCCCAAACAGCACTGACAGGGGGCCAGGTTCATATCCAGGGTAGGCTTACTGGGCTTTGCGTCACCAGACCTTTAAAAGCAGTAGATCTCAAGTGAGGTAAAAATTGTAGTAAGAACTTATTCTACTTTTTTTTTTTTTTCTAATTTTTTTCCCTTGTAGCAATATGCCTTAAGCTGGAAAAGAATGGTGGGAGTTGGGGGTGAGCACTGTCTCTCACCGCTCCCCCTTTGCACAGGTATTCTCCTGAGATGGAGCACAAGCTTCTTAACTTAGTCCTAAGGAACTACACGTAAAAAATACAGTTCATAATACTAAATAAATATAAGAATTAAAATATGCAGGGGCAGTTAAGTGCCTACACGTTTCAATATCAGCTACGTCTGCAAACTGTCAGCCCAAAAAGGTCATTAAAATAATCTGGCCTTTTATCAAGAGCAAACTCTTGCTGACTGATAATGCTAAAAACAAGATGCTAATTCCAGCCATCTCTGGAAGCTAATTTAACCCTTTCCTTAGCATCATACATACTGCCTGTGATAGATATGAGCTATCTTCATGCCAATTTGGTTCTTTTACCATCAAAGGCATCCTCAGTTAATTCTGTAACTCTTCAACAAGCTTTTCATCTTGTTGCTGTTTTGCCTTCACACCTACTGCCCTATCTTCACAAGGATTTATTCTGTTGCCTTCAGATGTAAGCACTGGCTGGGTCTGGAGGAAAAATAAGATCAAATATCATTTGCACTTCCCTTGCAGAGGACCCTGTCCCTATCAGGTGCCAAAACACTCAGCTCCCATTAACTTCAACATGAGATAGTGGCAGCATCACTAACAGCCATTCAGCTTTTTTCAGGTTTGGGCCCCTTACAGATTTTTGTAAGTAACAATTTCATTAATGAACCTCGATTTTGATAACTTACACAAGAGCATCGAGGGCTATTGGGTCTAATGACAGAGCTGCAGATCTGCTTACTCAGAAGATAAGATCTCTTACACGTCTTGACCAACCTAAGCAACATCCCACGCCGTTTTCAGCATCCCCTTTGTGCTGGGTGATAACTGCAAACACACCCCTCTGATAAAAAGTAACGCATGCCCTTTGCTATAGCTTCAAACCCACTGCCACGGTGGGTTTCTGGATTAAAGAAATTTCCCTCAAATATTTGTTTTACGTGATAGATTATTTATAAGAGGTTTCAAATGCTGCAGCCATCAGTGAAGAGCTGACTCTACAGCTCTCGCTGTCACTGCCCCTTTTGATTTCCTTTGGTTTTCGTTCCTTGAGATCAAGGTGATCTATTTTTAGTGCAGGGACTGTTTAAGTGAAGAGTTGCTATAGCGACAGATAGCTGATACAAACCCAGTCCCACTGCAGTTCCTCTGGCTGGTAAATGAACACTACCCAAAGTGGGGCAGCGGCCGGGGGTGCCCAGACACTGCCCAGTTCAGGGCTGCATTAATTACTGCCCAGGACTCTCAAGGTCACGCTTAATGTCTATGAAATAGCCAGAAGGCAGCCTGAGTGCCTTTGGTATCAAACACACATCTCACTGCCGTCATTGACCCATTGGTGCTGGTGCTGGGCTTTGCAATGGTCTCCTTCGACTGCTGTGCTGCTACAAATCAGCCGTACAAGCCTCCCCATCTGCCTCCACCTGAGAAGTCACTCTGTTCTTGAAAATGTATGAGAAGAGCAGTTGCACGCCAGCGGTGAGAACTGGGTGGGAAAAGATGTACAGTCAGGATATTGCAACTTCAGCTTTCCTTGCAACTGAACAGCTGAGCATCACAGAAACGTTGGTTGGGAAGGACGTCTGGAGGTCTCTTCTCAAATCTCACACTCAAAGGAGGTCTGGTATCAACCAAGACCAGGTCAGCCATGGCTTTGGCTAGCTGAGTCCCAAATGCCTCCAAGGATGCAGAGGCCACAACCTCTCTAGGCTTCCTGTACCAGTGCTGCACCACCCTTTTTAGGAAGCTTTTGCAAGCATCCAGTCTGATCCTTCTCACAAAAATCTCTTATCTTTTACTCCTTTTTCTACCACCTGCCCCTGATAAGAAGAGTTTGGCCCTTTTGCTTTTGAAACTGCTCTTCAGAGTTGCAGTTTCAGGCTGCAATTACATTGCCCCTTAGCCTTCTCTCTGCTGGACAAACCCCCCCCAGTTTCTTCAGCCTCTCCTTACAGATCCCCAAACATCTGCTCTAGGTCTCAGAACATCTTGGTAGTTCTCCAGGGAAACCCTCTGCGGTTCCCCAGCAGTTTTCTCATGGTGGGGGAGGCAGTAATAGGATACCCTGTTCCAGGTGCAGCCACACCAGACGCAGGTGGAGTGGGATAATAACCTCTCTTGACTGGATTGCTCCATTCCTCCTCATGTAGCCCAGTATGTGGCTCACCCTATTGGTAACGACAGCATTTTTTGGGATCATTTTCCAAATGATGTCCACCACAACCCCAAGTCCTTCTCACTGGGAGTCAGTTATCAGTGCCCAGTGTGTACTGTTGCACAGGCTCATTTTACCACCGTCCATGTCACTAATGATCATTATCAGTCCCCATACTGATCCCTGGGTGGTGACCGTCCCTAAATTCAGGTATGTCCCTTAGGAAATGTCAATGTTATTCCAGCTTCTCATCCTTCCAACTCAGACCTTCTCTCAAGGAGGGTGGTACAATTCCCACCTCCGAACACCCACGTGACTTTATGTTGCCACAAGAGCCTTTTTGTTACAAACTCTTCATCTCACTCAGGTCTCCATTTGATTTTCTATCCCATTTCTCCCTCATCTATATTTCTTAAATTGATTTATTGCCCTATTCTTATTTATTATCTCTAGTTACACTATACACAAGCAGCGGAGATGTCACAAATCATCTGTTCCGCTCCAGGAGCGTCGCCTGCCAGGAAAGCCAGGATTGTCGCAAGAATCCTGTGTATGCTGCCGTAATTCTTCCACTGACTGAAATAAAACTGCGGGGCCAGATGGGCAGGATCTGTTAAACAATCCGGTGACTGTAGCTCCGAGCGTGTCAAAAGGGTCCTTGTTACCCCATGGAGTACACAGCACCGGGAAGCAGCTGTATTCCGATGCCTGGAAAAAACTCTGAAGAAACAACAGGATGCTCTTCATTAATGTCAGCTAATCCTATCATCCCTCCTCCAGCTAAATTGCCCCAATTTTATCAAAGGAGGAGCAGGAAAAGGACAGGATGGGAACTGTTTAGTGCAAGCGGGCGATGCGGCGCTGGGCTCTGTCCTTACACCAAGTAAGGCTGCCTGACCTTTCTGGCACGGAGAATTCAAGCCTCTAAGCCAAGCCTGCCAGCCACACAATGATATCTCACAGAGCAGCCCTTCATCTCCTGAGACCTAGGCCTTTGCAGTTCAGTACGACCCTAAGATGACAATAAAACGGCTAAAACAATTTTGAGGCACTAAACCCCACTGCTCTGAGCACTTTTGAGTCCTTGAATTGCTTTTAGGTGCGACAAGAATAAAGGTGAAAGTAGAAAAGAGCTGAATCCTGGTAATTCCTGGGATTTGCTGACCCAATAAACCTGACAAACAAACGGCCTTAGCAACATCTCTGAAATTGCACTCTCGGGCAATTCACTGAAACTTTGAGCAGGGAGTCAATAGTCCAAAACATTGATTTCTAATTAAACAAAAGTACACACCTACCTAAATGCTACTGTCAGGTGGAATTTTAGGCTGTGAAAACAGTTCCAGGCTTGAAATTTGCCTTTAAAGCCTGGCAACAGCATTTGTAAGATGCATGCAAATGCATTTGTAAGCATTTATAGATGTATGCAAATATAAATAAATTGTGGTCTAGCTTAGCACATTCAAATCAAGCAGAAAGTCAGACAAGGACAACAGCTTCTTATACAGATACTCTGCTGAAAGTCAGAGCCCTTGAAAAGTACAAGTGAAAGAAGGAGGAAAAAAAAACCTGGTGCATTAAGGCCAAGAGTACAATTTTGATCACACATGGAAATCAGTAATTCCAGTGATTTTTGGCATGTAGGTGGGGAGCTTCCAGCATTCAACATGGAGACACTCCAGGCTGCATTCTTTAAGTTGAGAAGTCATGTGTGGAAGTCTTATCTACATTACTTTCTTTTCACCTCAAAAATGAATCAGGTATAGTTAATTATATCACAAGGTAACTAAGTTTTCCAGCCTTGTATACACATCAGAAGTGACCTGGTACTTGAAGGTAACAGAAGTGAAGGATGGAAAAGGGAAATCCTGACAAATACAAAAATATCATCTGGAGAATTAAAGTAATCTTAAAATGGTAAAAAACCTGAAGCCTCTATGATGCTGCTGTGGCTGGGGGACAAATACCTGCAGCCACAAGCACCAGCAAGGACCATAATTGCATGGACTCCTCCTCGATGGGAGCTCTCCCTGCCCCAAACCTGTACAGTTTGTAAAACAACCTGCCAAAAGAGAGACTGGCCCCACTGGTCTCACCCACCACGTTGTTGACAAAAGCACGTCAATGCTGAGTAATTCAGTCATTTATAGTAATACAGATATTTTTAATCAAACTTTGCAGTGAGATGAACAGAGCTGCCTGGAGCAGGACTGGGAAGCAGCGTCAGTGGGCAGATTCATTTGCAGCACCAATCTGTGAATTTGTGCCTCAAGACAACATATGGTATTTTCAGGTGTGTAACCTGTCCTTCAGGCAAAAATAACTTTCTTTGAAAATAAATTATTTGGAGAATTTGCATTCTTGAACATCTCATCATTAGGGCAAAGAGCCTATATCTTTAAGCCCACCAAGGGCTGCAGAGGAAGGATGCTGCTGGGCTCTGCACCAGGAAGGGAGCAAAGGAAGGGTCTGGGGTAAAGCACTCTACTCATTATACCTCCATTTCAATTTCCACCACATCACTGGAGGTTTTCTGAGATCTGTTACTACTGAATTTACAGGTATCTATTTGAAAATACCTTGGTGAATTTTTTGCTTCATGGTCACAGTCCTTTTCCCTCCATTCAGAATGCTGTACAGAGCTGAGATCTCCCAGAAAGCAGCAGCACAGTGAATATAAGGAAGCAGAAAATGGTAAAATAAAAAGTCTCAAACATTTCATCAGCCTCATCACCGGTTTTCTTCTTCTTCACAACCATCTGTAGAAATTTCACAGCTTCCAGGTCTCAGAACTCTCTGTAGTACAAGATTAATCAGTACTGATCAGCCAGGGCTGCACATTTTCTAAAATCACTGTCAGCTCAACAGAGCATGAAAACCACTAGAGAAAATCATTAACAAACCAAAGTAGTCTCAGTTTCTCATGCCCAGCCTCTAATGCTGGTGATTTTAAACTGTTTTTCAGAAGCAACAGGATTTTGTTCTTTCAGTTGGTTTGTGGCAGCCACTGGAACGTGCAGCGACCTCCTCACTTTCATTTTCTTCTCCAGAAATTTGCACCATGGTTTCTCCCCCACTGCCTCATAACAGAAACATCCCACCAGAATGAAAAAAAATACATATCTCAGCTGTGGTCCTCCCACAAGCAGCATCACCTGCTTTGGGGCACATCACCGGATGAGCTGCAGCTCCCCAGGCTTGGGGAGCAGAAGATCAAGTCCTGTCTCCTTTTGCAATCACTTCTCCATCCTCCTCCCACAAGTTTTCTGTCCTTCCTTCTCAGCGCAACTATCCGACACACTGCTTGTGCCAATAAATGATGATGTGAGCCAGGCTGAAGTATCTCCTGGATTTCTGTTTGAACTTGGAGAGGTTGTGAACCACCTGCTGTTTGGTTTGGTGTATGGCCCTGCCATGGACTGCTGTCTGAGCTGGTTGCTTCCTGTGGCACTTAGACTCATTGTGGTGATCACTGGGGCAGTCAGTGAGGAAGGAAGAGTATATTTTTTTCTGCTTGGCACACAATCCACACTTAACCCTAGCTCCAGGGGTCTGGGAAGGATGATGGCAAGCTATAGAAGAAGCCCTTTGAGTTTTTGACTGAGAGGGGAAGACATTTCCCCTATGGTTGATTATTATTGAAGATACTCTAAAATATGGCACCTCCCAAATCTGCTCTAGAACCTCAGCAGAGCTCCATCCCACAATGGTTTGCTGGGATTTGAGACAAAATATGCGCACTGAGGGCCACCAGGGTGACTCCAGCAAGCTACAGAATGACGTGAGGACAAGCCCCTGCCCTGTGCACTGGGACCACTCAATTCATGTACATAGCAGGGGCAAAATGTGTTTGCACATGTGTGTATTGGGGTCTCAGTCATTCAGCAGGCTCACTCCTAACGTAGTCCTCATTTGCAGCTAATTATAACAGCTGGCAAAAAAATTCTCCCAAGAGCGTTATCGAGGTGGAACAGGTCAGGGGAGAGGGGCAGCACTGAGGTTTGCTTGGAGCCCCTGGGACCCAGCTTACTGGGGCTCAGCTTTGGCCCCTGCTGATTAAAATCCCCAGAAACAAACCCTAAGAGGAGCAGCATGGGCAAGGAGAAGTTCCTGGGCATTTCCATGTGGCTAAAAGTCTCTAAAACAAGCAAATCAAGGCTAAATGCCTGGGGATGAGGCAGTGCCGGGGGTCACAGCAGCCACGTGTGCTGCAGAGTGGTTCCTTCGCTGGGAACTCATGGCTCGGGTAAAGAAGAAATGCTTTTAACTTTATACCTTTTACATGTGTCATTCAATCCTTCATGGAATAGATGGTGTCCTTTAAAGGGCAGAGCAATTAGCCTCACTGGGGCCAAAATGCTGTCCCCTTCAGAAATGCCACAGAGCCTATCTATTTACACACACAGGGCCACAGCAAGAGCCGGCAGGAGGAGAAGCTGCCAGCAGCCCTCAGGCAAGTAGCAACTGCAATAGGAAGGAGGAAACTTTGCAGTGGTGATCCAGAGGTTGGAGAAATTTAGGATAATCCCAGGCCTCAGCCCTGCCAAAGTCACGTTGCATAAATCCACTTACATGCTGCTTGGTGGATAGTTGAAGCTTTGAGGTCTCTCTGTCGGCTGCTCCTCTCCCACAGCAAAGCTGTGGGCTCTCTGCCTTCTCCCCACACCTCTCCCTGCTCTTGTTTGTTCCTGGTGCTCGTTCACACTTTTTTCCTTCCCCTCTCTGTGTGTTCTTTGCTTCTGTTTCGCCATACTAAGGTCTCCTCTTGCTGTTCACTTGGCATCAAAGGACTGTAAGGCTCCAAAACTGGGGAGCTACAGGTACACCCATCCTTGCTAATCCCACCCTCAATTTCTCTATTAATCTGTGACCTTCTTCACTGGTGCAGAGGAAGCATAGGGTTTAGCTCAACTGATACACAGAAGAAAGCACTTCTCGATAACTTCACTTGCAGTGGCCTGATGATACCATCAAGGAATATATATATACCCCTGGGAAGATGAGGAGCTGCTCTGCCCAAGTCCTATTTACAACAACAAGAGGAACCTTTCTCCAAAACAATTACAGATATGGCAAAGAAAAAACATAAATTCCAGGTTCAACTAGTCCAGGTAACAGAGCACCCCTTTCCAAGGCATATGGGGATTTTTTTTCCCCTCCTTTCCTTTTCCACCCCTTTCTGAATACAATCCAAGCTCATCCAGCAACAGGGTGGCCACTGTGGCCGCATAGCTGCCCCGGGAGAGCAGGGTGGGAAAGCTCATGTTGGATTGCCTTCATTCATTATTCACCCCTGATGACAGATGGCAACTAAAGAAGATGCACCAGTGTGTGACCAAACCTGATGAGCCACCAAGTCTGGTTCCTACCAACACCCCTGCACGCCACATAAAACCTGCTGAGCGACGGTGGTTCCCTTGAGAGCTGCTCAGAAAGTGGTTACTAAGGTGTAATAGCTACAAGACACAGATCAAATCTAGCAAATAATGCAAAGCTTTTGTTTTGACGTTTCCCGGCAAATAATTAATCCATTTGGGAAGAAAAAAATAAATAAATCAGCATTTGTGAGTGTTAACCTGTTTCCCAAAAGGAATCCAGACTCTGCTGGGACAGCAGAGGCAATCCCCGCAGTAGCGCACCTGAGGAAAGCAGTAGCACAGACACATCCCTTTTTCTTTTTCCCACTCTCATGCCTTGGTAACTCTCCATTCACCATGGAAATGGGATGCAGGGAGCGGGACAAGGTCATGCCCTTACAAGAATGGCACCTGCACAGTCTGTAGAGTAAATACTGTGCAGAAAACTCTGCTTAATGCCTGCTGTGTACCACTGGAGTGGGCTACAGAGCTGGATTAATGGGAATGAGGATAAGGGGGAATGCATTTTTTGGCATTTCTGGCACTACACTTTCAACTTTTTTTTATAACTGTCACAAACATTACAATTCATATAGCTGGTACTCTTGGTGCAGGAGAAATTATTTTCTCTGTGGAGGAAGGTAAGGACAGGGTTTAGATTTAGATGCTGAAGAAGACTTGCAACACTATGTTTGGTGCTTCCAGCAGTGAATCCTTTTGTTGGCTATTCCCACCTCATTGAAACCACAAGAACAGGGTGAATTAGTGGCTCAAAGTGCCATTATTCACTCAATCAACAAATCACACGTGTTTCTGCCCAGGTGAGAATTTAGGGGGTTTAATTAGAAATTTGGGAATAAATTTTACATCTGGGCAACCTGTAATCTAAATTTTTCCCTCTTCTTACATAAACTCTCTTACCTGTCTTTTTGCATCTTGCCGACCCTGTGAATCTCCAAAGCCCTGGGTCACATCTCATGCACATCACCTTGACCTTACTACCATTCCAGCAGGAACCCTCAGATGAGTTTAGGGGAATGCAGAACAAGTATCTTAGATTTAAAAACACCTAACTGTACAAAACAGGAATAAAAGGAGAAGGATTTGCAAAAAATGTAAAAACAACACAACCAACCACTAAATAAATTGCAAAACTCTAAATAATAGAAAAAAACCAAGCTTTCTGGGCAGCCACTTATCCATCAATAGCAACTTCCCACCACTAAATCTGTATGTAATGCTCTGCACCATCCATATGGTCCAACACTACCCATACCTTCGTCATTCTGCTGGATTTAACACAGTGACTCCTGACTGATAGAGAGTAAAAAAGAGCTTTTCCTGCTTGTTGTACGAGTCAGCCTCTCCAAACTGTGCCTTATCCGGCTGATTCAGTGTAACCCTGCTTTTAAACTTCTTAGTCACAGGACAGAATCTCTCAGCTGCACTCATGGTCTTCGGGGAACCACAAAATTGTACAACAGCTACTGTTAGCCCATATGGGAAATACATTAAACACTACATTTCTTCACTATTCTTAAGAAATATATCCAAATCTTGTCAGAATAACACTTATCTCCTGGCCAGCTGATCCTTACGTGACACACAGCCTGTCCGACACACACAACTCAGCACCTGGACTGGAGTTAGCACTCAGTGACCAGGAAAAGCTTTTGATTAACAGAGAAAGGTCTTTAGTTTGGTCCTTAAACACAATTATAATGACAACTGCAGTATCAGAAAGATATGGTTTTAAATTTATATGCAATTTTTCTCTACTTAAAATTCACCTTTCAATACACAGTGTTAGCCCTAACTTAGCATTTAGTTACCATTCTTCGGTTAAAGTAATGTTAGTCAACAGGCCGTTTTGAATCGATTTCATAGAATTTACTGTAAACCTTTCCGTAACAGCACTCTTTTCCTAAAGGTTATATCTGATGTGTGCTACAGGTGTCAGCTCAGATGTTCATCTCTGGTGCAAACCAACATAGAAACAACCTCCACCCAACTACTGCCTCATTCAGTCAGTGAAACTGGGAAGCACGATAATGTTGCTTCATTATTCGTTATCCCCCCCCTCCCTGCCCTCTCCCAAAGACCAATGTCCCTCCTTTTTGGATGGGTAACGCCGAGGGTCCCTACCGAACAGGCCATGAGGGTCAGACTGGCGTCTCTCCGAGCTTTTGCACTGCTCCTTTCTCTTCTTGCTCCCTCTAAAGCTACCAAAACGCTTCATGAGCTGCAACATGCGCTCGCGCAGCAGCAGCTGTCGGTCATGCCCAGGACTGAAGAAAAAACACCAGCAACACGAGGGGCAAGGCAAGGTGTCGTTTACACCAACCACCCAGGTGTGAGAAAACAAAGCTCCAGAAAGACCGTGTAGCTGCAAGTCAGTCCAGCTCGATGGCAGTTCAGCTCCGAGGCGCTTGGTTGTGGTCTTCGCGATGAGCCACTCCACTGCAGGCTGACAAACCCCACACGCCGGGCACTTCCAGTCTTAATTCCAGCACACAGTAACTTGCCTGTAAGTATCCGTGGCCACGGGGAGAAGTTCAAAGTCTGCTCAGCTTGCAGCTGCAGAGCTTTTATCCGTCAGCCGTCAGAAGCCTCGGACACCAAAGCAATGTTTTGCAGCGGATCAGCTCATGCGGAAAAGGTCAGGAACTGCCTGATAAGTTCCCTCGTTTAAAAAATACTAACTGTGTAAAGGAGCCACAAGCCCTCTTGAAGGGAATTGTCATGTGCAGCGCGGCATGATGACTCTTTAAAAAGGCTGTAAAAAGAAACCACCCCTGGACAGACAATTCCTGGCAGCGAGCGTCCCGGGCACACTCGCACCCTGACATGACATCACCCAACTATTTTGATTCATGTGTGCTGGGTCTTCGCAGCCACAGCACAGTCCAGCTGCTTTTCCATGAGCTCCGAAACGCCCAGCCCTCCACAACTAATGACTAATGGATTAATGGCAATAAGCCTCTGCCAATTCATAAAAAGAAGGCTGATACTTTCTGGAAACCCTAGCCGGAGCGATGGGCTGGACCTTCTCTAGCGATGTGCCCTCCCCATGCTATGTATATCTATATGCTCTGCATAGATTACTCCAGTCAAATTTGCTGGCTGCAAAGCAAAAGGCACCCGGGACAGCTGTTTGTAACACAACTGAAATCCACCTCGTGGTCTTTTCAATGAGACAAACATTCACAGGACTGTTGCTCATCCCAGCCGGCCGGGGTGTATTATGTTAGGCTCCGAGTCTGTACATTTAGAACTGTTTATTTTAGGAAAGGGTTGAGCAGCGCGGGCTAGATCTTGAGCATGAACCAAGGCATGGTCAAACTATCACAGTCAACCTTCCTGAGATTACAGTAAATATTCTGTTAAATCAAAAGCTTTTTTTAAAGTCACAGAGCACCAGCCTTTCCTCTGGACATCACCAGCACTTGAGGCTCAGATCTTTAAAAAATCAAAACTTACAAGAGCAATCTTATCTTTTTAATTCCTAGAAGGAATTAAAAGCCATAACACCTTTTTCCTCTCCAAAGAAGCAAGCCTTCTCCTTTGTGCCCATGACTGCTCCTGAGACTTAATGTAATTAGAAAGGAAAAGAAAAAACAGCCATGAATAGTGCAGAAAAGACCTTTATCGGCGCAGATTTCTTGCGAGCTGTGGTCTCTCAGAAAGATGGCTGTCACCAAGGCATCGATCATCCAGGACTTCAGGGACCCCGAGTAAAGGTGCAGAGATGACAGCAGTTCCTCTGCCACCCTCCACTACTCCTAAGGAAAGCATGGAAGAAGACAGGGGCACCTTTGTTCTTTCACTTAGTGACCAAAATAATCAAATTGCTAGTAAGACCCTTAATTACCTTCCAGACAGGGCTCTCACTGAGATCCAAATGAGGAGTCAGAATGATTCATTTAAGGCTCTTCCCAGCCTTTCTCCTCTTGACTTGTCATCCTACTTTCGTTTACCCCTACCTTTGTGGCCCTGTTTCAGCTTTGCAAGTGAGGATTCCGATGCTTTTTCAACAAATAACACTCTTTGGGATAGAGCAGCCTGTTAGCACAGTGTGTTTAGAAAGCCCCTTCTGCAGCCCCTCCCTTGAGGTTCACAGTTCACCCAGGGCAGAGGAGAAGTTGGTGGAGCAATGAGAAGTGTTGAGCGACTGGCACGGGGAAGTGTCAGTGTTACTTAGATAGTTGTAGGAAGTGTCAAGCTCTTCACACCCCATTTGGCCTTGTGTGACCTCCAGATTTACCTCTGCAAGCTTCATCTTCACTGTCCCTTTGCTTTATTCTGCCACACTCATGCAACCACAATGGAGACAGTCGTCATAGTGGGACAAACTCTGGCTTTCCCAATAAGCACATGGGCATGTGCCCCCATGGGACAGGTCTCAACCTACTTCCATGAGACTCATGACCTTCTCAGTCCTTCCCATGTGAAAAACAGCTCCCCCATGTGAAAAACAGCTCCCCAACAGCAAAACTGAATCTTACTTGCTGCAGTTTAAGCCTGCTGCTTCTTGTCTTATTCACCATGCACATGGAGAACAGATTGTTCCCTTCTGCTCTGGAGCAGCCCTTGACATATTTGAAGACAGTTATCCAGTTCCCTTTCCAATCTTGGCCAAAGACACCAGAAGTGCTGCCTACAACACCAGTGCAATCTGGACCTTAAGTTTCCCTTCTTCAGAAGAGCATTCCTCATTCTTAGGTGGCCAAAGGACTGCTGAGAATGATTTAATGTCATCAGAAAGCAAAAAATTTAAATCTGTCTTTAATGAGATAAAAATTGGTACCGCTTCAGCAGGGAAATAGCCCCCTTTTTGTTAGAGGCCAAGGATAAATAGTAGCTGATGACCTTTTCAAGCAGGGCCATTGCACCAGGAGGGCTCATTTCCCCTTATTAAGGAAAACAGCAAGACCCTACTGTTTGACCAGAGAGCTACCAGAAAACGAAACAACACTGTTTAACAACTGACTTTCCCAGTAATTTGTTAATAAAAGCACTAAGCGCTTTGAGTATGATCATTTTGTCTCCCACAGTTAATGGTCTAACAGATACTAGCACATTTACACCAGATACTATATCTTCTTAATGATTCCAGTGGAAGGATCTTATAAAACTAATAATAAAAAGCTGGGCTTAAAAGAGCTCCTTTGGGGCCATCTATGTTCTGGAGATTGAAAACATGAATCCCTTCCAAACAGCCATGAAATAGACTCTTGTCAAGTTACTTTAAAGTCTCCCAAATTACTTATAGCATATAATGTTTCTTGAGCTGCATAAGGATAACACCAGCCCCTTCCAAAAGCCATACATAGGCTCACTCTGAGAGGTATTAGGCTTAGTATCTCCTGAGCTGGCCAGACCCGAGCCATTTCACGGCCTTACAGCAACTCCTATACCGACAACTCACCAACCTGACTCCAGCCTGAGCACCCTCTTGTCCAAAGTCATCTGTTTCTCTGACAGTTTTACTTTGATGACCTGGGGTAAAGGCCAAAAAAGTGCCTAAAAGGACTCTTGAGACAAAAAACCCACAAACCCCATCTCCTGGAAATCTCCCTTACACCAATGATTGCCTTTACACCATTTGCTGCCTGTGTACCCAGCCCACCCAGTAATGTCTTCTCCTCCTAATCCCAGCCCTCCATCCCTTTAAGTCACCCTTTTTGCTGTTTTATTTTTTAAAGAGAGGCAGGAGCACACAAAGTAGAAAAGATAAACCTCCTTCTGCTTATTTTTCACTAATTCTCCTCAGGCCACATAAGGATAGGAGTCTCATGGCAAGAGTCATCTCCTATGAAGACAGGGTGGAGAAAAGAAGGCTCCAGGGAGAGCTCATAGCCCCTTCCAGTACCTGAAGGGAGCCTACAGGAGAGCTGGAGAGGGACTCTTTGTCCGGGAATAGAGCTATAGGATGAGGAGAATGGTTTTAAAATCAAAGAGGGGAGACTTAGATTAGATACCAGAAAGAAATTCTTTACTGTGAGGGTGGTGAGGCACTGGAACAGGTTGCCCAGAGAAGCTGTGGATGCCCCGTCCCTGGTGGTGTTCAAGGCCAGGCTGGATGGGGCTTTGAGCAATCTGGTCTGGTGGGAGGTGTCCCTGCCCATGGCAGGGGGGTTGGTCCTTGATGATCTTTAAGGTCCTTTCCAACTTTAACCACTCTATGATTCTATGATCTTCAATCCAACCTGAAAAAGACCCATCTGTGGCTGGGCTCCCTCTTCTCAATGCTTCTTCAGTTTCATTTCTCCACCTGCCAGGATAAAAGCATCTTTTGTACCTCCGCCCAGTGATTTAATGTGACTCTTCAGACACAATCACAACAAAAATCTTTCTTTCTCTGGATGCAATGTGAAGATTTGTCCTACGATGTAGAAGTGGGGGATTTGGTCACCCGATAGAAACTATGGAAGGTACCACTGCATCAACCGAGCACGGCCGTCACAGGGTGTCTGACCCAGCTGTCAGAGTTTGGAAACACAAACTGATTCATCCATCTCACAGAGGTGTAAGTTCTGTGCCATGGTGAAAATACTTCAGATGCTGTCGTTTTACCTTTTTAACAGGAGATTTAACCTGATGTACAAACGCAGCAGCAGAGTGTGGGGCAAGCAATAGTGACCAGTTAGTCTTATAAGGTTTTATTGGTGTGAAAGTGGAAAAAACAGTATTTTCCTCCTTTAAATTTAAGAGTTTATTTAGCACCAAATAGGAAGGCTAAAAAGAATATATATCCCCCTAGTAACAATTAACACTTCAACTGGCTTCGGACTGCAAATCAGCAAAATCAAGTATTTCCTTTTTCCTCATTGCTGAGAATTTCTGTGTTCAAAATTCCCACTGTATTTGCCATTAGTCACAGAAGTAAAGTTCACATCCACCCTTTAGAAGGGTAAAGCATGAATCACATTTGCATTTCTACATGGATCATGTTTCTCTGCATTCTACTCCTCAAAAATTTTCCTAAATTGGAATTTTTCTAAATTTCTCCTCTCAATTCTACGGACTGATGCTGGCAAAACTGAACATTTTCTATTGTTGTCAGTGGTGCTGGGACATGCTTACAAGCCTTCCAACACCGGACTGGTTTTAACTCTAACCGTATTTCATATAAATAGCAATCTCGGAAAAGATTTCAGAGTAACACACAAATAAATATGTAAAAGGGATCATTGCTCTAAAAAAAACCCCAAACACCCGCTCAAGACTACAAGTGATGCAATGCACAATAACAAAAAGCCTGTTTTGCTTGAACACCATTTACAGGCTGGTTGAGCAGCCTGCATTTTCAAAGGGAAATACAAACTACCACTTTCTCCATCTGGTCCAAGTCCAGCTCTCACCCCATAAAAGAATCGCAAGTTTATGACTCCAAGCTGGGCTCAATTACTTCTTATAATCATAACCAAGTGTTTCACTGCAATGAGTTTTTGTCTTTATCCCCTGTGTTTATACTACTTCATGCTGCTTTCACTTTGCATTAAGAAAGATTTCAATCCCTGAAGCTGTCAGGCTGGCACTAAATTGGCTTTGAAAAACCTGAAAGTTTAATTTTACATCTTTTTAGCAGTCCCAAAGGTGCACACTGGATTCCCCAGAACTCTTGGTATATTACTTATAAATTACATCCTGGCGTCTCTGTGATGTTTTTCTGTCCTACCTTTCCAGAGCTTATAATGTGAACCATCAGGGATAGGAATAATGGGAACAGCAGTGTTAGCAGTGTTGGCATATTGGTGATTTCTAGTAAGAAAAACACTATACTTCAGGCTGAGAGCACCTACCCAAAAGACCGATAATCTGGGACTGATGACTCTGATCCTATCCAAATGACAATTTTATCATTTCCCCACATCTTACTAATAAACTGTGGTGCATATGTTTCCAGCACTCACGCCTTTAGCAATTTCAGTTCATACTGTGAAAAATGGAGCCCTTCTTTTAAACACCGCAATCTGGCTGTGCTCAAAACAGCAAAACAGTATTTGATCCAGCAAGTACAGGATGTCTGGTGTGACAGCACAACTCCTAAAATTTAGTAAGTTCTCATTTAAGGAAAACATCTCAGCAGTAACTTTTGCAAAAGAATAGTAGAGGCAATAAAGTTTCTTCTAGAAATACTCCTAAATATTTTTTCCAGTTGCACTTTTCTCATCTCTTCTTGCTTCTCTTTCTTCTTGCTTCTATCAGGTCTTTCAACCACATCCATCCACAAACCCTGAGAAGGAGATAGGATTCAGTGGAACATCACAAATCTCTTTTTCATCCTCTTCTTGTTCTTCTTTCTTTTCCCCTTCCCACTTCTCATGCAGGATTGGAACAAATTCAATGACATTAAAGTTGCAATGGGCATTGTAGAGCTGAACAAAATATCCCCTTTGGCTTCAATTACAGAAAAAGTCTTTCAACCAGCACTGAATAAGTCGCAAACTGAATGACAGCAAATGAATAAAACCAGAAATTATTCCAAGAAAGTGATACATTAGGGATGGCCAGTACCTGAAAAGTTAAATTCATATCATTGTCCCATAGTGAACACCCCAAAACACAAGAGACTAAGAATCAGAGTGCCTCGACTCCACATAAATATAATCCTCCATCGCTTCTGCCTTAGGAGATTTACTTGGAAAGATGATGAAAACTCACTGAATTAGCAATGGTTAACACCAATCCTCGGCTGTCCTCAGCTGTCCACCATACACAAACCCAGGCAGCATCCCTTCGTTGCACAGCCATAGCCACCGTATTTGCAATTCAGAAGCTGGTAAGAACATCAGCAGTAATTCAGCTTCACACACATGTACTGCAGTTTTACCGTTCACACTGGCACAGTTATCAGAAAATACAACTTTAGTGATTAACGTGCATGTTGGAAGCAATGCACTCATCCTAAAATCTAGATGGGATGATGAGATTTCAAAGTAATTTCAAGTTTTGTGTCCCTCTGCTCTCCACAATGAGCAGATTCATCTGACAGCTGAAGCCAAGAAATTTGCTTATGTACAAAATGCAATGACAAAGAGACTCTCTTCCTGACTTGGTATTATTATCTGCTATTTTTGGTTGAAAATAATCTTAAGTGTTCCCTAACAATAAAAAATTCCAACAGTAGGATTTTGGGGTTGAGAGTCATCCCACAAATGATCCATTCCTATACAACAGTGGATATAATAAAGACAAACATGCTATATATATTATAAACAGAAAATTAGAGACAGTGGTCGGCAGCATCCTACTCGACATGTGAGAGAATGCAGAAACGCTGTCCTGGCTCTAGCTACTTCACCGATGAAGTTCTTCAGTGATGAAGGAAGGACCTCATTTGGTTCAGCTGCAAGAGAGCAGCAACTTCCAGAATAACGAACTATTCCCCATGAACTCCTAACCTCAAGTTTCCCAAAGCTTAAGAAGAAAGGAGTTTGCAAATGTGTGCTTCTGCTGCTCTTAGCTGCTGTGGTGGTGCAGGAGGGCCTGAGGCCTACATTCAGGTTACCTCTAGGGGTATTTAATGCAGGTGTTTACACAGAATGGACATTTTCCACGAACTATTGCAAATTTTGCTTTGCAGTGAAAGCAGAGTCTTGTAGCATTAGACCAGCTGGGAGCTGAATCGCTCATTGAACTCAAACTCAAAGCTGACAAAATCCCGATGCCTAGACAGTGTATCTACAGGTAGGGCTTTAACTACTTATTACATAGCCACCAAGGGTATGTTTACATGAATGACATTGCCCAGGACTGGATCCCAATCCGATGAACTAAACACAGGCGTAATGCCAAGAGGTGAAATTCCTAAAGGATCACCCAACACTGCATTGTCATTACAAGCAGGATTGCTCCAGCAAGGGGATTATAATAGAAAGGGAGGAATCCACCGTGCACAGACATGGGCTGCACTGAAATCCAAGCCCCTGCACAGCCTGCTCCATCCAAGCTCTGCTGCATTGCAGCCAGCTCCCTCCCTTTGTTTGTGAAAGCCACCCCCAGGAAATACATTAGACTTTCATCTGGTGGTTAAGAAAAAATACAAGGGATTAAAAAAAACAAACAAATGCACAACCTCCCCCCTGCCTCTCCCCCTCCCCCTCCCAATATCTATCTCTTCATCTTCTACCCTTACTTTTCTATGAATTAATAATTCTGAAGCATAATTAGTTGTAAGCAAGGGAATAAACCCAAGTACATTGCTTACTTTAATATCGTAATAACTGTACAACTAGCAAACCAGCTCTGTTAACTTTCCCAAGAAAAACATCTCAGGAACCACCACCAGCTAGATCTCCTATAGCACCTTTTCATCTTCAGCAGAAGGGAGGTAGTTACCATGGTTTGTAGTTTCTTTGCACAGGGAGGAGTGACTTTCCAGAGTCCCCCTGCAGCTGGTGTGGAACAGAACGAGATGGAGATCTGTTGGACTCAACAGCTCTGCTCCTTCCTTTGCAAGAACATGACATGATGTTCACACTGCGTTAAACCACTGTGTGTGTGAGGTGGCTGTCCCACATGCCCCAGCTCCAAAGAGATTACCAGAATTAGTCACCCAGATTACAGAAGATCTGCCACAGCAGATGGGAGCATAGAGGAGGAAACATTTGTTATCACATACATGAGGTCTGGAAGAGAAACCATTGAAAATCTTTCTGGTTTCTCTTTCCAGGTTGTTTTTTTGAGTTGTTGGCTTTTAGCGGGGGTGGGGGTTGCATTTTTTGCACCCAGATCTAACACAGTAATGTTGTTAGCAAAAGAAACTTCATTGACTTTTAAGAGAGATGAAAGCAAGTGAGAAAGACAGACCCTGCAGCTTACTGAGATGGTGACACTGGTACCTTAGCAGTCTGCCAGGGGACAGAAGGGATGAAGATGGAGACAGTGGACATGTAAGGGAAAGCTGGCATTGCTTTAGTATCTACAATGAGCTAGAAACCACTGAAGCTCCAATATTTCCCATTTCTTGACGATTCTACCAATTCAGACAGGTAACCTGGAAAAAAGCATCCACCACATCGACAGCATCTGGCTGGGAAACTGCTGCGGCTGCAGGAGCCACAGGCCTATGATGGGAATGAATTAAGGGACTGGGTGGGACAGCTTGGGTGGTAAAAAGTTCCTAATTCATTCACTGTGCAAGTGAAAACACCAAGCACTGTAAATTTCAGAGTTGTCATATACAGGATTGTGTGGAAAATCTCCGTGAGTTGGCTGGGACCAACGCAGACATGAACTAGAGAAAGCTTTTTGAGTCTTTATGCCTAGATGACAGAAGAGCTGGAAAGCTGGGAGCTACAAGTCAGTAAGAGAATATTTCTGGAAAAGACAACCCTGCCAGTTTGCACACACAATACCTCACAGCAGAAAAAGTAGTCTGAAACCTTTTCACAACAGCTAATGACAAAGGAAGAGACTGAAAAGACTGTCAAGTGTGTCCTTGAGGGGACTGCCTGAAAGCGAGAGACAGACTAGGGAAGAGGCAACATCACAGTAACTCTTAGCGCAGCACTTCCTTGGGTATTTAGGATTTAGGATGCTGCTGTGAACCAGAGGGCAGGTGCCTGTGCTCAGGCACATCCCAGCTCGATACGGTTCTCAGGCCGATGCTTAGTTTGTAGCCAGCATCCTTCCCTGTTCATGTCATCAAAACACATCAAGCCTCAAATTGAGGAGAGACTTCTGGAACCATGAAATCTCTTTTAGTGGTGACTTAGCTTAGCAATGCATTTGCCCAATCACACTGCTATTTGGACCTTGTAAAGTCATTTTAAAATGATGTAAACTAGTATCACAGATGACAAGAACTTGTCGAAAAGTGCAATCAGATTCCCAAATCTTGTCAAAGGTCAGCATCCTGCTGTGGCTTCAGTGCTTAAACTAGAAATGGCTCTACCAAGTAAATCTGACATCATTAATCACTTTAAATTCCACATCAAGAATCAAGCAGAAACTCAGTATTATGTTTATAGCGTTCGGGACACATCAAACAGCACAAAGCCCAACTCTTGAATTTCTTGGTCTGCCCCAAAAGCATCCTGCATCCTTAGTCCTTCACTCGTGTGTCTGTGTTTGCAGGGGCACCTTCCCAACACAAGTCCTGTGAACTTTCCATAATGCAGCCTGGTGCAATTCTGGCTCTTGGAGTCAAGGTTTCCTCAAACAGCTTGTAAAAACCTATCAGTGTTACAGATTGAATGCTTCCGTTACTATTACATAATAATACAAATATGTATTTTTGTATTATACAAAAAAATATAAAGGGGGGAAAAATCCTCCGTCATCACCTTGGCAGCTAGCAATGAGGCCTGGCAAGTCTGAGAGTCATCTTATTTGCAAGTCACTGCAGCAAAAAATATTAAAACCTCTGTACTAATACACATGAACAGAACCTACATACTGATAGGGCATAGGAGGAGAGGAAGGAACACTGAAATGGGGCTGACTAAGGAGCTCAGAATCTTCACTTTTACTCTCAGTTCTGCTACTGAGCCACTGCACAACCAGGGATAACTCACACCATCTCTGCAAGAGCTTCATGTGAAAAGCCATCTTCAGATGCTGTGTGTTACTGCACTGCAAGAGTCTCATGCTTAGACCATTCCCTTTTCTGCCTCTATTAACCAGAAAGATAATTAAAAATCTTAAACAATGACCTACAGCAGATGAAGTAGATACTTACGGTGACCATAGGTTTCTGGCTTTCCTTCCTCTATATTTGCTGCCTACATCCATTACAACCCGATGTGTTCAAAGGCAAACAGCAAATTCCCACTGTCTTCAGGAATTGCTCGGAGTGGGGCAATGCAAACCCAGGGTAGAGACCACCAGCCCCCAACCCAAGAGACCAAATTCCTACTGGCCTCAGTAGGAAAAAACAGGCTCATTGCCAGCAAAACTCAGCAACCCAAGAAGTCTTTCTATTAATTTCTGAGTGGCTTTCTTTTTTTTCTCCTGCACAACACGTTAAAAGAGGCAAGTCTCTTGATGCAGAGCTCCTGCATCAAGTGCAGCACTGGCAAGGAAGGTCCAGCTGGTTTTTATTTTGAGTCACAGCCCTCAGCATCACCAGCCTGAATCAAGCCCTTCAAATTCCCCCTTCACTCTTCAGCCCTCCCTATTTACAGTCATCTGCTACAAAATTCATACTCATTAATTACAGTAATTAATGAAACTTTACCAAAACATGGAGAAGACCCACTCAGGATCATGCAAGAAGATCTTTGGAAGCCAGGAGTGGAGGGGGATGCTCCTGCACCAGCCTTTATCCTCTCTGCCCACACAAACTTGCCACATCACAGCCCACGCAAAAGGAGCACAGGAGGGATGGAGCAGGGCACCAGCAGAGACCGAAAGACTTTCTGCAGCTTAGCATCTCCCTCTGCATCTCCTCCTAATGCGCTTAGCTACTTAGTGAGCAGTGAGCTAAACATCTTCACAGTTAGCAACAAGTTTTACTGGGTTTTTGCTTTGCTTGACCTTAAGGGTCAGGAAACTCCATGTGTCTTACTGACCTTTTCTTGGTCACTGTCACAACGTGCTTCCCAAGGTGAACAATGGTTTTCCTTTTGCTCCAAAAGCACAAAACGTGGAGCCGTGCCTGGGGAGTGCTTGGTGCTCCTTGCCTCGATCTATGATGAAGGGACTGCCCAGGGAGGTGGTCGAGTCACCATCCCTGGAGGTATTTAAGGAAAGAGTAGATGTTTGACTTCAGGGCATGCTCTGATGGCCGAGATTGTAGGGAGTGGGTTGTGTTTCTGTGTATGGTTGGACTTGGTGATCTCAGAAGTCCTTTCCAACCATAACAATTCTGTGATCGATTCTGTGAAGAGCGAGGCTGGCTCCTCAGCACAGTTTTAACTTCTCAGCTCCAAGAAAAGGTTCAGCTTCACTGCATTAACATTTCCAGAATTACACTTGTGTTTCAGTAAGTGGACACAACAAACTGGTGTCCTTTCTTTTATCCTGCAGCACGATCCCTACAGCGTCACGGCACCGAGCCCATCAGGCTGTATGTATGCTGCGCCCATCTGTCTCACCACACCCCTGTAAGACTGCAAATGCAAGAGCTTTTCCCCTTCATATATTAACATTATTAGCATATAAATGAACTTCCTAACCTCATTTAGCCACTTGGCTTTTGCATCACGCAAAAACATCTAGGAAAGAAGAGGTGAAGGTTTTCTTAGCACAGCAAAGGGCTCCTCTGATCCTGCAACCTATAGCACAGTGGCAGAAATTGCTTATAAAGAGCTTAATCAAATGTGATCCGTTCCCTAATGCACAGTAAGTAACTGTGTCCAGGGGAGGAGACGAGAGACTTCTGGGGTATCAAAGTACCAGGTTTAGAGAGAAAAAAGGAAACACACACCTTCCCAGCCATGAACTCATCAAAGGGTTTTTCCCTCTGAATTTTTGCAAGATGTGCATGAGCCGCATGTTGCTGAGCCTCGCATCTGCTGGATGGATGAGAAATTAATTTCTAAGAACTTCAGTGATGTCAGGCATTTTCTTTTTTTTTTAATGTGACCATAAAGTGGCAAAAGCTGTCATCGGCGCTGGCAGTAGCTTAGCAAAAAACGTTGACGTTGCCTGGATACTGAGTCCCGCTCCAGTCTAGGATTTGCCTGTGTGTCTGCATTTGACATTCGTAACTCCTCAGGATTTTAGTTTTTCTTTAATATTCTGAGAGCCGTGCAAATACGTCTCCTTATTCAGATCCCTCCTTCTCTCTCCTCCCCCACTTTTTGGCTTTGTAAAATGCAAACTAATTCCTTGACCGTAGTAAAGCCATAAATAAGAAGCCGTAAAAATATTTTTCTAGCCTTCTTTTTCCAAGGTTAATCTTTTTGGTTATAATAAGCACTTTATAAAATAGCATGGGGAAAGTATATGAGAATCTGTTTATGTGATTAAGACTTGGCTCCATCTTTACCATGGCCCAATGACAGTATTTTAGGCTTTGTATTTGCCACTGCTGAGGTTCGCTCAGCTGCCTCTCCGTGACCTCCAAAGCAGAAGGCAGCAAGATTTAACATTGCTTTTCATGGAGAGCTTACAGTAAATCATTACTGGTGGGTATCCATGGAAAAAAAGAGCATTATTAAGCATCTGCTAATTTTTTGTTACAGTGAGTGGATTCCAGGTTTTCACTGATGGCAAAAACACAAATTCTCTGAAGGGAAGTGAATTTTCCTCAGTCTTTCCCTTTATTGCTGTCCTGCTCCCAATCTTTGTGCCTTACTGTTTGAAGAAACAGCTCTGGATGTCAGTTAGTGAAGTGCTGTAGGGTTTTATTATCTTTTATGGTAAAGAATTTGGAGGGACTTGAGAGAGAGCTTCAGGCAGAAACAGAAACAGGACCAAAGTGAATACACACAATGCAGCACAAAACTCCTCTTCCTGGCAGCTAGATGACAGAGAATTGAAAAATCCACTATGGATCATAAGGAAGGAAGGACGCACAGTTATCCCAGTGCTCTGCAGCAGCAGATTCCAGCACCCTGCAGGGTTATTTTCCAAAGAAAATGATGCGCTGTTTGGATACTTTCTTCACTACCGCTTGTTTTATTTACTTAATGATGTCACAGGCTTCAAATACACAAGCAGCCAACCCTTCCTTTCAACAATCTCATCCCAAACATCAGTGCCCCATCCTGCAGAGCCCTTCTGCACCAGGGAACGACTTGGATTAGCCACGCTGAAAGAAAGGGCAAACTCTCCTGCTCCTTGCAATTGGTCTTCCCCACAAAAATCCACATCTGGTTACACTAAAGCATGATGACAACATCATTTCAAGAGAGAAAATAAGGCTTGAACACAACAAGAACACGTAATGCAACCTCACAACTCCTTCCAACTGCTGTCAGCCACAAATCAGTCAATATGTGAGGTTCATCTGTGCAGTGTAATTCTGTTGCCCCTCTCATCACAGCAGTAGCAGACATGAGATTTTGGACACTGTGCTGACTTCCACAGCTCTGCGGGGAGGAGACACCTTCCAATTTAACCACTGGTAAAAAAATTACATGGAAAGACTAGGGATGCTGTCAAAAAAACAGGTGGAAAGCTTGAAGCAGAAAAAAGCCCTTAAAAATACCACGTCTCTTCTTTTCAACTTTAAAACTGAAATGGACAAAGCGCTATGTAGTGGAAAGAAAAATGGAGACGACTCGACAGTCTTGTTTTGTGGCGATGCCTTTTGCTGTTGCTTTCCCCAAGCCTCTTGTAGCTGGGAACCATAGGAGCACCTGGATGCTTTGAAGAAGCAAAAGCCGGTGCATGGAGGCAGTGCCAGGATGCTCACATGGCACATGCACAAGTGCATGAGAAACTCTCACCTCTTCCCACCAACATGCCTCTTCTTAAACACAAAATAAAAAAAAAAAAGAGTAAAAATGATGGTGTGAACCCTGAGGATTAAGCTCTCCAAGTAATTTTTCCAAGCGCAGGTGAGACCCCCAGGCCAGCCCATGACAGATGGACCCTCCTGTGGCTCTCTCAGCTGAACGAGAGCCAAGCTATGGCTAAAGGTGTGGCACAGCTGGTGCAGGTCGTGCTCTGTTGGAGTTCCCGCTCCCTCAATTTGTAGCTCCCCAGTGAAGCAGCTGCATGCAGTGGATCAAAGTTTCCCATTCTGCAGCCCACAGCTGTCTGCTTTGTAAGATCCTCCAGTGACAGCATTCACTCTCTCCATATCCTGTGTTTCCAGAGAGGCTACTGGGGTTTCCTGTGATGGCCATGGTGGCTTCCACCTACTCAAAGCCATGTTCCAACCACTCTGCCTCAAAGCTCATCCTGAAATGATGGGTCAGTTTAACAGCAGAGTGACTTCTGACCAGTGCTCACCAGCAGCTTGTTTGACTTTAATGTGACTTAATTGCAGTGACATGCCTTAACAAAACCCATGCCAAGAAACTACAGTTGGAGAAAAAGCTGATCTAAGGCCATTTTCCCAAGGTTTTTCACTTCCCTCCTCCTCTAATCTGTGGACCCCTGGTGCCACACAGACTCTCCTGGGTCATTGAGGTGGCTGCAGCCACCCAGATCTCCTCCATCCCTGTCACGGCCACACATAATGAGGTGCCTTACTCTGAATTTCACCCTCTGTGATGGCCACATGCTCCTCCACCACCATCCTCCAAGACTGGGGACAATCCTGGAGCAGCCACCACCCCTGAGACCCCACCAAGGCTTACTCTCTAAAAAAAATCCTTTGAGATTCCACTTCCCATCATCAACCTTAAGTGCTGTGGTTAAAAGAAAAAGCAAAGCACGACCTTGGAGCCAGGCACAGAGACCATCCTGGCAACATCTCCCTTGCACAGAAGCTCCACCCCAGCCCACCACCACCATCATCACCTCAAATCCAGGGGGATCTTGTCTTTCAGGGTTTATCTGACTATGAGGATACGTGCTACTATGTTACATGGAGATGCTCCACAGAACACACAGAAATAAGACACAGTTTTTTCTTTTTTTTTTTTTTTTCATTTTAATTTACACAGACTTCACCCCAATGGTCTGGATAATATGAGCACATAATTCTGCTTCTGTTAAGCGTATTTGAAGGAATTATGGCCCATCACAAAGGAATACCAAAGCGATGACTATTAATTAAATATAATAATGCAATTAAGGAAAATGTTAAATCTCAGTTTCTTTCTTGGTCTTTTTCTACAACAAAGAAAACTGGGGAAAAATAAAAATGTTCCTAACTACTGCAGTGAAGCCCGTATCTGTTATCCCACAGCCATTTCTCTATTCTTTGACCATTTCTCTAAATTCAGAACATCTATCCCTGCTCATCTTCCTGTATCACTGGGTAAGTATTTGCTGATAATCCACATATTTTTCTGCAGACTGGGCTTCTGATTCAACAAAATCTAGACAGCTGTACAAACTGGTTTGCACTAATCCCCACCATTGGCTTGAAAGCCTTCCGTGAACGCCAGTGAATATACAAGATGTCAGATCGGCGATAATCCTCATTACTTACTATTTACGTTTTCAAGGAGGGAAGGGTTATAATTAGGCTTTTGTCAACGAGAGTGCCTTTGATTGCACTGGAAGTAAGGGCTTTCCTCAGGCTTTGAAGGACAAAACCCAACATTTAGATGCCCAGGCAGGAAGCTATTCCTTAATGATCACCACCTTCGTAAGGCTAACCAGGAAATACTGCTGAACTTCTTTTCTTTTAGCTCAAAATGTCCCCCACTTTTTTTTTTTTTTTTTTTTTTCCCCACTCAGTCAACTGGCTTAAGTGTCTCAGCAAGGATTTATGCTGTTAACTTCAGGCACCCAAGTCTGGAAATTGTTCCACTGTGTTCAGTGCCCAATGGTCAAATCTTCTCTTCTGTCACTCTGAGAAAGTTTGATGTAGTTAATCAGATGTTTAAATACACATATTATAGCAGAATTTGATCTTTGCATGGGCAGAAATCACATTTTAATTAGCTTTGGTGGAAGGAGCAATACTTTCTTCTGAAAGATGAAAAAATTCAGCTCATGGTCTCATCTAAATGTTCACATGGATTCATTTTTGAGGTTCGCTCTCCTGAACAAGTTTAGGCCAGTGCTGCACTGCAATCAAGTGCTGCTCTTGAAGACTCCTCTGCCAAAATCCCATTTTTATTACTTGGCTACCTGTTTCAGCTGCCGTTCTTGTTTCTTGTCTTTCAGAAATCCTTCAAGGTGCACCAAACATGGCCAAGCTCAACACTTCTCCAGCAAACTCTACTTTTTACAGGTTGCCCAGAGAGGTGGTCGATGCCCCATCCCTGGAAACATTCAAGGTCAGGTTAGACAGAGCTCCGAGCAACCTGACCCAGTTGAAGATGTCCCTGCTCACTGCAGGGGAATTGGACTAGATGACCTTTAAATGTCCCTTCCAACCCAAACTATTCTATGACACACGAAGGAGGCAGGTGTTTAATATAGATGTTAAAGACAGAATAAATAACTTGGGCCCTATTTGCCACGTGTCTCATTTCACCGTTAACCATTAGTTCATGTGCAATTCTTTCACTTCCTCTCCAGGAAGTCTTGACCTTCATAGCATCATAGCATTTAGACATGGATTTTTTTTATTTTGCATGGGTTAAAGCCAGTTTTGGCCTCTGACTGCTTGGCGCTACAGGGGGCACATCAGCGTGCGAGAGGAATTGGAGCAACCGCGTAACTGCAAACGGCATCATCCCGGTGGAGTTACAGCTCAGGTTGCCAAGCGCAGTTCACTCACCGTTAAATAGATCCGTGGAAAGACCGTGAACATGAAGAGCTCTGGAAACCTTATACTGAGGTTAAGCAAACAAATCTGACACCAAACCTCCTGCCCAGCTCAGGCAGGCAATAAAGCAGATACATTCACAGTGACCCTGAAACAAAACGCTCAGGATTCCCAAATAACGGTGTTTGTTGAAGAACATTATGATTAACAGCCAATCGTCACGTGCCTTCCCCAGCAGAAATTAATTGCATGAGGGTCTGTGTATTTGTCAACATAGTTAAATGTCTATCATGATATTGAGGGCCACATCCTGATCTGAGGGCACTGGCAAACTCTCCTGGGATGAGGAGAGAACAACCTGAACAACCTGAAATGATTGTTGTTACCCACGTCAGAGGGAGGGATGCTTTTAGCCCCTGCAGTTTGAATGGGTTTAGAGAGAAAGGAAAAAAAAAAAAAAGGCAATATAAAAGGTCCTTAGAATTCTGCTCAAAACCTAAACCAAAGCATCTCCAGGCAGGCAAGGCAATCCCAGCCTCTCCATACAGCAAGGAGGAGCAGCGGGATGCCCACAGGAGGGCACCTACGTTTCACAGTCAGAGAGGAGCTCCCAGGGAGATGCAGTTTGGGTTCACACAGTGTGGCACTGTCTGGCGTAGCTACCTCCATGCCCTTGTCACCGCAGTCCTGTGTCACACACCTACGCCGGGCTTTCAAAGCTACACTTACATTTCAGGCTCTGAGAGGCAGAAGCAGCAGGAGATGCTGCAAGAAGCAAACTACAAAGAAACCCTGTTGGAAACTGCTGCAGTTGCCTACCAATAAAATGTGCTTATAGGAGCCCCGAGGCAAGCTTCAAAATAGTTCAACTAAGAAAATGAGGTGTTTTGATGGCTGATCATCAAAGATGCCAAGTATTTGTTTCACATATCAAGTACACATGGATCAATATTTTCCCATAATCCAAGATAGGAATTTTTTTAAGATGGAGAAGAGCCTCCAAATACTGTGTGAACTGTGACAGAAATGAACATAGCAGAAAACATGAATAAAGAAAATAATTTCTTTTAAAAAAACCCAAACCACAAAACAATGCAACCCCCAAACAATCCACAACCTTTGTTTGTTTTTGTTTTTAAACTCAAATAAGAAAGATCCTATCTAGATTTCATTAAACACTTGGTGCCTTATGCCAGAACCAGCCATCCCTAGAGTGGGCAGTTACTCTATTGATCCATCCTAGAGATCCCAGGCACAGGGAGCTCTGTAAGCTCATTGCTGGCTTACTGGTTTTAGGATTGTCATAAATCAGTTAATTCCTGACTTTTTCAGCAATGCTCTGTAGAAGCAGAGGTTTAGCTGTTTAGCTGGATAGCAAATTTTGACATCCCGAAAATGGACCAAAGAGAAACAGCCTGGGGAAGAACACCAGTTATAGATTATTGCTTGTAGTATACAGGTGACTCCACAGACTAAGATTTTCCCTTCGGAAGGTCACTATTCAGGACGTTACTTTCAAATTTACATTCACTACCACATTTTTACTTATCACAGCTTCACACTGCACCCACCATGAATCCTCACCTCTCTGCCCCATCCTTTGCACTTTAATGTGTAGAGCATCCACAGACGCCCACTTTGCAGCAAAAACTGCTTTGTGTGCCAGCTGGCAAAGCACAGCCAGGGCTTCCTAGCATGTTCCAACCCTCATCCTGCAAGTCCAAAACCAGTGCAAACGTTGGGGAGCATGAACCCCATGTGCATATGTGCTCCTGTGAGTAATAACGTGCTTTTCTGAACCTGCACTGGGTCCTCTGCATGATTTTCTCCCTTTATTCAGTATATCCCACATTGTTCCAGAGAAGCTTGTCACAAGTTTTGCTGGACTATCAAAGCACCTGCAATAACAGTTAGGGGCTCCTCATACTCATTATCCCATTTAGGATACACTATTCAAACATATTTCTGTAAAGGTTCTGATGGTTGGGAACCACTCATAGGTCAACGTCCAAAAATTAGACCCAAGACTCGTTTTCTGACCTGAGTCAGAAAACTGACTTTGCCTGTCCTCTTTTTATTTTAAACTAAAATAGCTTCTAGCTTCCTCCCGCTAACACGTTGCTTATTTTAAGCACAATAAAATCCAAGCCAATTAACTCACTAGGTTAGAAAATCCTAAACCAATTAATTTTAAAAAGTCGCATCTTTGTTCTCCGTTGCTTTGACAAAGGAAACGTAATCTTAGTTTAGTCAAATAGAGAGCAGCATGGAAGGACTTAGCTCCACCACACAGACTCAGGAGCATGGGAATTAGCTAGATCAGTGATGTTAATATAGCCTTGGTATTACACAATTTCCTTTCATCTCTGTCAAATTACAAGTACAAAAGGATTTTTGCTAGATCTCCTAATCCAGCATGATGCTTATCTGACATTATGGCAATGGGAAAAACCAAATCCTAAACCTGCTCCCACACGCAGCTTTATACTAGGAGAGATTTTCTGTGCTTTTCCACATCCCCTCTTCCTTGTAATGACCAATCTGCATTTAAATTTGCTGTATACACCAAATGGGCCAATGACAACTCCATAGTTGGATGATTGCTACACAAGTTGCTGTCAAGTGCTCTAACAACTGACCGAATTAGAATGGAATGAATCAAATGTGAAAGGCTCTTCTCATGCTCTTGGGCTACTATGAAAGTCTACAAGGGTCCCTCATGGCATTACACAATAAAAGTCCTATCTCATCTCCCCAGATTATTCAGTCACTACCAGGTGTAGTGATAATTAGGTGCACATGAAATTTCCCAGAAGAGGTTGCAGAGGCTGCTGCCTTATTGGAGGTGGCCAGTGCTTTGCTCAACCCAACAAGGGGCCTCACTGGCTCCTGACTCCCAAATCCATCCACCCACAGTTCACAGCCTTGAAGCCCAACAGAGTTCTCAGTTACCTTCAGCTGGCATTATGGTCAATGGGAAAACAAAATATGCAAGTGAAAGCAGGGAACAAATCTAGTCATTCATGCAGGCAAGTAGCAGAGTCCACGTGAAGTCTTTAAAACCCTCTCAATCTAACTATCAATTATCACCAGGGCTCTCTTTCAAGATGCTTTCACAGCCCCAAAGCTGCAAACATGAGACTTGAGAGTGATCAACACCTCGCCCTACTGACTCTCACAATTCACACCAATTTACCATCATTATTATGGTTTTACTTTTTTCTTAAAGTCAATGTTTTTATTTGGTCCCAGCTCAGTTAAAACTCACACTGATATTCCAAGGGCTACAAAAGAACTACAGGCTGATGGATTGAGCCTGGGATGTAACTATACTTAAAATACTACAAGTACTATATTTCCCAAACTATGTATTTTTCTGCCTTGTGGTCAGGTTTTTTCATTCCATATTTTTCCAGATAAGAAAACTGATTGACTCAACATATATCACATTTATTCAACCCATTTTTGTGTCATTTTCCATGGACTTTATCTAAGAAACGGAGAACCCATGATATCTGTACCTTGGATCTCCTGCCTTAAGTGATTAATAATACTTCAGACTCTAACTGCATATCAAAAGAGCTCAGATGCACAATGCATTTTCAATGGGATCATGACGAGCATTCGCCAAGATTCAGACAAAGCAATGTACTTAACATTAAATGTGTGAACAAACTTACAAAAAATCAACAAGATTTCTCCAGCACTTCTAACTTGCTTAGGCACCCAATTCTGAAATGATTGATTTAAATGGAAAATAAACACCTAAGTATGTTTGAAAATCATAGAATGACTAGAGTTGGAAGGTAGCTTAAAGATCATTGAGTTCCAACCCCCTGCCATGGGCAGGGACACCTCCCACTAGACCAGGTTTCTCAAAGCCCCATCCAGCCCGGCCTTGAACACCTCCAGGGATGGGGCATCCACAACTTCTCTGGGCAACCTGTTCCAGTGTCTCACCACCCTCACAGGAAAGAATTTCTTTAAAATCTGTTCCTACATGTACTCCTGGATTTTTAAACTACAGCAAGTTTAAAAAAAAAAAACAAAACAACACACAACCACAAAAAAGGCCCCCACAACAAAAATCACCTGCACACGAGCACTGCTCTGCAGACCTCTTTTATAAAAGGGCACAAAGAAGACAAGCAGTGAAAGGCCACCAGGGTTCATCAACCTTTGGAGATATCCAGGCTGTAGTTTCTATTTCCTCTGCACACCAGCAGCAGCCTCTAAAAGAGCAAATATAAAACTGAGGTCTTGCCCATATATCACAAGAAACAACTTGGTCATTATTTAAAAGTCTGATCATTTATATCATGTTCCACTGTTTAAACCCCAGGAAAGAGATGGAAGATGGGAATGAACCTGGTTGCAGGTGTGTCCCATATCCTACAGATGAAAATTAGAGACTGAAAAACTTCCCCTTTTTTTTGGTCATTATTGCATCTAAACCATTAGCAAACTGAAGACAGTCTGGAAATTCCTTCTTACAAAGATGATGAAGGGAGTGGAGCATCTTCCATAGGAGGAAAGGCTGAGAGAGCTGGGATTCTTTAGGTTGGAGAAGAGGAGACTGAGGGGTGACTTCATTCATGTTTATAAATATGTAAAGGGTGAGTGTCAGGAGGATGGAGCCAGGCTCTTCTCAGTGATGGCCAATGATAGGACAAGGGGCAATGGGTACATTGGGAAGGTACAAGGGAAAAAACTCCTTCACAGTGAGGGTGACAGAACACTGGCAGAGGCTGCCCAGAGAGGTTGTGGAGTCTCCTTCTCTGGAGACATTCAAAACCCACCTGGACGCGTTCCTGTGTGACCTGATCTAGGTGTTCCTGCTCTGGCAGGGGATTGGACTAGATGATCTTTCAAGGTCCTTTCCAATCCCTGATATTCTGTGAATGTGTGATACCTAGAAAGAGCGGTACAGAACATAAAAGCATACTGGATGTACTCCACGTATGCAGATAACACAGGTCATGAGAAACTAAGGTGAAATGGGAAGCGCATTGAAAGATATTTCCAAGTAAACTAAGACCATTCATCATGGGCACATTTTAACCAGAAAAATCACCTGCTGCTGATAGCAGATTTCAGTAGCTGGCAGCAGAAACGCTGCTGAACGTGGCTGGTCTTTGGCCACACAAAGCTGTGGGTGGCACCAGCTCAGATGCAGCTGTGCTGACACACGTTGTCCACAAAAAGTCATTTTTCTAGTGTAGACAAGATCAAAATGAACAGCCTGGTCCCCCTGTCTGCCTCTCCAGGGAAAGCAAGCTTGAAAAATTATGATGAGATGGTTTTACGCAGCAGCACTGGAAAAGAAAGCAAACCAAATGGTTCTGCTCCTTTCCTAGGTTTTGAGGGATTGACCACCCTCCCAAGGGTGCAACTGGATGGAGCAGCACCATCCTTCCACAACCTGCTCCCCTTGTCCTGCATGGCAAGGGTAGTCACAGCCAGAAATCAAAGCTGCCCCACAGCCTTTCTCTCCAGCATCCCACCTGCCCGCCCATTCAGAAGGCAGGGGTGCTGTGAGCATGGATGAAGAACCAAAGATGGAAGTGGCCTCAGCTCTCCAGTATCCCGATGCAGGTGGGTTTTGCTACAGTTGTGGTCTGAAGGCTGGAAGAATCCAAGACTGTGGGACAAATTTATGGATTTACAAAATAAAACTCCAAACGTAGGCTCCAGCAGCTGGCACGAGTGAGGACAGCCCACGGCATGGCACCGAGTGTTGCAGGAAGGTATTCCTCAAGAGTAACGGTGGGAAATCGCTTGAGGCAATGGTAGATGAAATGCCTGCACCTGGCTGCTGACCCTCCACAACAGACTGTCTTGGACCAGACCCCACTTCACTGCAAGTTGTTACCTAAATGTCACCGGTACATATTAAAATCTGAGGGGAAAAGAACTTCAATTTAAAGCTTGAAGAAAAGCCTTAGCAGGGATCAGCCACAGTCAGGAGGCCTTCAGTGAGAGCAGAATTGAATGTGACAACTTGAAACCCCGCAGGGTTTTCCCCGTTTCCTCCCTGAGGTACTGGAAATGAGAGCTACTTGCTCCATCTACGGGTAAAAATTAGTACAGCCATAAGGTTTTTTTATAGAGGGCACAGTCTAACCACAAACTGTCCTTCATGAAAATAAATTATTAGAATGAATAAACCTTTCTGTATTGCATCTTGCAGTCCTCCAGACAAATACTATCTGGTTCTTTATAATTGGAGCACCAGGAGACCTCCTTATGGAGTATTTTAGGCACCACAATTAATAGTATTGAATTTCAGAAAGAGAAAAATCACGAAGAGAGGGCAGAAAATTAAAACTTTACATTGAAAAACATCTCCTTCCTCAAATATGGTGCAAGTTCACTGTGACTCAAATCTGACCACCAGCTTCAAGGTGTTTGAAAGCTGCCTAATTTTCCATTCAAAGTTCTGTAAACAACCTTTAATTCTGAGCTAAATTTATCTTTTGATCCCATCCACCACAACCCAAAGCTTTAGGTCAATGGAAACCTTTTAATTGATTTCCTTTGCTGTTAAAGCTGCCAGCGCCATCAATGTGTCATGAGTACTGCTGTTACTTGAACTGATGTTTTTGGAAGGGGAAGCAGGACTGGAAAATGCCCTCCTGCCCTTCAAACAGGACATTCAGCTCCATGGAAAAAACCTACATTTTAGTCACTTAGATTTTATACAACCATGCACTTCTAATAAAATATTCAGGGTACTTGATTTTAGCCTATCTGCAGGGGTAGCTCCCTAATTTCCACTCAGTAAAATAAAGCTCTCCTCATTTATTTGTATATGCATTGGCTCTGAAGGGCAAGCACTTGCAAGACAATGGAAAAGTGTAATCTGAATTGTGTCTTCGCCCAGTGCAGTTCATCCTCCCACATTTACTTTGGATCACCTTAGTTTGCTTCACTGACAGCAAACCTGTGCCACTCTTAGCATCACACCTGCTCGTGCAAACCGGCACACTAGAGAAAGGCATTCTAATCACAGACAAGACTCAATAACACCTTAGAGCAGCAGGTCTCAAGTTCTTCCCCTTGAGAGCAGTTTGTGTGTAGTTTTGAGCAAACCTAAGGCAAACTGGGAAACAGTTCCACAACGCCAATTTTGAAGTCACCTCTCACAGCACCTCAAACTTCAACTCACAGCTATTCACTTATTCTTTGTTCCCGCTGTCCCTGAAATCAGTTTCAGCTCTGTAAAAGCCTCCTGCTAGCTACAGGTCATTCCAATTTGCTCATTTTTTTGGCATCCAATCATCTAAAAGTAATTAAAATGTAATTGCTCAATGTTCCACAGCTGTTTACAGGCCCATGCTCATGGGTGAACCCAGTACTGAGCTCCACATCTCATAGAGCCAAGTCTCTGCTTGCAGAAGGTGCCTGACTTTGGGAGGTGTAAGATGGGTACTGTTGCATCTACCAAGCTTCATAGCACAAGGGATCATCATTAGCAAATCATCTGCATGACCTCAGAGCCAAGCTTAATTAATCCCAAATCCATATTCAGATTCCAGTTACCTACCTAACAGTGCTGTTGTAAAGACATTCTCAGGCAAAAAAAAAAAAAAATAAAAATTAAAAAGCTGAGAACTGAATGTCAAAGCACTTGTGCAGAAACCCAACATGCAAAGAGCTGTCTTGGACGTTTTTGCAATGAATTTCCTGAACTGAAGGGGCTGCATTGGTGGCCAAGCACACACCTTAGGTAGAAAAAGTCTCTGGAGAACCCCTGCCAGAACAGGCCCAAGGTGGATTTGTTGCCTTTTCAAAGGAGGGATGCAGGACATGAGGCCCAAGCCAGCAGTTTACTGTTTCGAAGCTGTACTTAGAAAATACCTGAAGTGGCTGGCAGCCAAGGTATTTTTCCTTCCAGGGCAAATCTATGTCAGATCAGAGCCGTGGGGTTATGACCAGATGCTGAACTGGGGTAACCAAAAGAAAAAGACACAAAGACAAGCTTTTGACTATTGCCAAAACAGGTGATATAATATTAAAGATGAGCAAGAGCTTTCTACTCCCAGCCTTAAGTGGAAAATTAAGTCTTATGTCTGCAAATCACTTTCTGTTTTAATATCATCCTACCCTAACCATTACTGCCCTTCCTAAACTCCACATATTCAAAAGGCAAAATAGCTGAGCTGGGAAAAGAGCAACTACATGGGAAAGAAAGCACTGTGAATAGCACACATAGCCTTTAAAATGAAAACAAGCTAGGAGGAAGTTGTTTCCAAGAAAAACAAGGAATATGCGGAGTAACAGGTTAGTCTGTGTTTTGAACGATGCGTGGGAGGAGGAAGTGGAGGGAAGACGGGGTATGTTATTTAAAACAAAGACTGCATGTAATTCCCCCACATATTGCTCCATGGTGACAGGGAAAGGAGGGCAGTACAGACTCATTTCAGGTAAACTGGGGGTACAACCCCCCCCTTCCCACCAACCCTGTGAACTTTTACCTGGCGCTTTTATGTTTTTTAATTGCAGATTGCCTGGATAAAATAGAGATTTGCTATAAATTCAAAGGGAAGGCTCCAATACAGAGCTGAGGGTAGAAGGGACCTTTAGAGGTCTTGGTACAACCTCTCTTAAAAGCAGGGCTTCAACTTTAAACTGCCCAGAGCTTTGCCCGATTGACTTATTAAAATCTGCCAGGGCAGGAATTTCACAGTCTCTCAGGACCTCTGCTCCGATGCTGTGTTACCCTCATCAAGAACATTTTTCTTGCATCTGCCTTGAGTTTCCCTCACAGCCCCCTGCCTTTTTGCTGGGCATCCCTGAGATGCGAAGCACTGCCTTCACCATAACCCCATTAGGTAACTTAAGACAGCAAAAAGGTCACCTTCTCCTTCTTCATCCCCCTACACCAGGTGTCCCAGCCCCTGACCAACACAGTGGCCCTTTGCTAAACCAGTACATCCCTTCTGTCTTGTACTGGGGAGCCCAGAACTGGAACCACCAGCCCTGCAGATGTGTGTCATAGGTGCTGAGCAGAGTGGGAAGATGACTTCCCTTGACCTGCTGCTGCTGATCCTCCTAATGCAGCCCAGCACACGGTCAATTTTCATTTTAATACTATTAACGCAGCACGAGCAGGGCTGTAAAGGCAGGCAAGCATGGCAAGTCCATCTGATTTCAATGCACTCACAGTTTCAGAACTGATAAAACAACCTAAGTCCCATCCACTTTTAACACAATTATCCCAAGCTCCTTGAGAGAATGGGATTTTAATCATGTAGGCTGTGACAATTTAGAGCAGTGAAGCATTTATACACCTTCAGAAATGGGGAGCCATGTGCTGGTTTAGCTCTTCTCAGAGCTCTTCAGCTCAGCATCTACACAAAGGTCTGAGATATCTGGTCTGAGATATTTGGTCTGAGAAGTCCTGTCACTCAGAATATGCTGTTCAAGCCACAGAGACTTTGTTTTGAGTGGGACGTAACCAATTAACTTAGTGTTTTGTAATACATAGGGTTATTCTTTATTTGCAAAGTAGCAGAATGGAAAAGTTTTGCTTGTGAAAAACTGCATAACACAAGAAAAATGCTAATCTGTACATTTCCTGAAGTCCTGAAAAGATATTGTTAAATAAAATTCAATAACATTTAATTAAATATAGTTAACCCTAAGTGTAACTCATTACTGACCCCTGTTTAGCACGTTCTGAATAAAATCAACTTTAATGTGGCAGTGAATGGCACGTATCTGCATTAATCTTGTTGTAAAAGAGTTGGAAACAATGAAAAAGCACCTGGTAAGAAACGGTCTGTTTTGCAAAAAGCTGCAGAATGGGAAGAGCTATTAACTTAAACGCTAATTTTAATCACCATACCCTTTCCAAGAGGCGCTCCCTCCTGCCTGAAAAACAAAAGACCACAAAAAACCAAGCCCAGAGCAATTCCTGCAACCCTCTCTGGAGCAGCAGGGTAATGGGTATCTTCTGTTAGCTCAAAAATAGCATGGCCCTACTCCAAGCTTGTTCCTGTGACAGTGATGTGACCTTATCAAAAGGCTTTTGCTGACAACTGGAAGATTCCTTTATTTAATATTCTGTTTTACCTACCTAAGAATTAAACAGTGCTATTTTCATGGACAACTTGCTTAAAAAGTCACAAGGTGGCTTTGCTACGCAGTGTATATTGCTGTTATTCAGGCAGCAGTGAGCCCTTCTCTGTGTACTCCATCAGCAGCATATTGCCTCGGCAATATTTAAACATATTGACCTAAATGGACTTCTAATTACTGTGAGGCTCAAAAAAGAGGGGAGCATAAAAAGCATACTTGAACTTTAAGCAGAAAACAGACGTCCTTGAATAGAAATTATGCTTGGAGTCTACTTCAAGTCCTTCAGAAACGCTGACTCTCTTAATCTCCTGAAGGTGTTTTAGAGAGAAGCAAGGACTGGAAAAGACATGATTTCAATTAAGCTGCAGCAGAAACATAAAGAAAATCCTACATGGGCTTGTGTAGCTGCGTTCTTGTATCCAAAAGTCGCAATGAAAGTACTTGCTTTAATTAAAAGTAACGTTTTTAAGGGAAATTCTGATGAAAAAACGAGGAAGGTCCCTCTATGCTATTCAAAAGTTATTTAAAGCTATCAGTACATGGCAGGAAACATATAGCCAAATGTAGGTACACACATGACTAATTCTGTACCTACGTTGTCACAGAAGATTTGACAACAATTTAATATTAAGTTATTGCTTCTGTTCACGGAAGGAAAACTCATTGTGGTCTCACAATCCAGCATTCCCAGTGGCAAGTTATTACTATTCTCTTTCCCTCACAACTCTGTCCCCTTATTCTAGTGACTAACCACTTGGGCAGATCAGGCTGGGTTTATAGACCAACACTGGGAACCTTTATTCAGCAAGAAAGTTTTAAAATTGAAGCCTTTTCTCAATCCTGTTCATTTCTGAGTCTTAACAGTGTGTTAGCCCATGAGCTACTTGAAGAGGTAATATTTGTGCCTGATATAAAACAGGCAAGTGCTCTGAACCATGGAGGTCTATGAAGCTTTTCATGTTCTGGCAGAGGAGCTCAAACACTCCCTTAATGGTTATTTGATTGGAAACACATATCATTTACTCCTATCCAGTAAAGGTCTCTTTCCCTTCTTGCACCAGGGCAATGAAATATCAATTAAAAAAACAGCTCAAAAAAAAAATTCTCAGTGGAGTCTACAAAGCGAGTCTCCCTTAGCTCCTGAGATGACATCCTTTCTGCACTCACCTCCACCACAAACCCCACAAACATCTCCAGCTGCTCTCAAAACCTGTCACTGATGCCCAACCAGCCTTGGTGAAACCATCCAGAAACCTACCGCTAATGTGGATGGTAGGATTTCCATGCAAAGCTTTGAAGTGTCATTTCCTTCCTCAGCCTTGCACAGGTGTCTATGGCCCTGCAGAGGTCATGCCCTAATGGCCAGCATGTCAGAAACTCAAAACATATGGTCAGTGAAAGTGATAATAGAATGAACAATTAGCACATGCCTCATCTGCACTTACTTCACTACCGCAGGTAAAGAATGGGCCAAGCCCAGAGGTACCGTGTATCTTCCTGAAATAACATGAGCAATTTCTTACTTTTTCTTGATCTGGAGAAAAACTTGATGCCCCCAGGAGAGGTAGACGGGTTAGAATTGGGGGAGGACTCTTTGGAGGAGGACCTGAAGATCCCACTGAAGCTCATTCGGCGTGGAGAGCGTGGGGGAGACTCCTGGTAGGGGAAGGGGAACACTGTTTTGGGTGAGCCGGGGCTATGTTTGGATCTCACAGGGGCAGAAACAGGGCTGGAAGGTCGGTTCTGGAGCCCTTTTGAGAAAAAGCCTTTTGAAGGGCTGCCGGCAGAGTAGCTTTCTTCCACCTGAGGAGAGAAAAAGGAATATAAAAAGAAAATTCACCATGGATTCAGTTCAGCTCGGGCCATCAGGATCTCTGAACTTGTCTCAACACAGTCAACTCCTGTTTATTCGGCTGGTGGATTAGCCAGACTTCACCTTCCCCAGCACCTGCCTGCACTGACACGCAGATGCGTGTGTGCCACCTCTCTGGGCTCCATCCTGCCCCTTGCACTTAAAGACACCTTGAGTTTTGCAAAAAAAAAAAGACAACGTGTGTGCATACATTTTATTATTACACATATAATGCAGGATTTCCTTTACTACTTTTATTTGCCACACATTCATCTTCCCTCCCTGGAGAACTGGAAGAGGACTGGCAATGAATTTATTTAAGGCAATGAATGACTGCCACTAAGGAAACACAGTGCCCCAAAGTCTTCCTCCCAAATTTAAGCAACCATCTACGTTACTTAAATCTCCATTGCAGGATGGAGACATCGCATGACAGAACACAGTGCACAAGTTCCCAACTGCCTGACAGGTCTCCACAACACCAGACACAGCCACAACTGTGGGATTGCAACTCCAGTCCCAAAATAGAGGGGCCATTTTAGAGTGGTGACGTTCCTGCTAATTACCCCAGCCTCAAGCTTGGGTACGAGCTTTCTAACCTCTTCTGGGACCCGTGCTGGCTCCCCGGCTACCCTGAATCTCTGTGTACAACACAGTACTGCACTGTGTGGGCTCGCCCAGCGAAGGGGGATAAAAATCCAGAAAAACAAACAAAAAAAGGAGTAAAGATTAAATTCTTCCCACATAAAATTAATAGAAGCTGACCCAAATACTCTGTGGGTTTTGCCTGTGCCTGAGTATACGTAGAGTTTGCTTCCTTCTGGATGCACAAAGCACTCCTGTGGGCACGAGGCTGCTTTTTTAGCTGGGGGCATGAATGAAGGGCCTTGTTCCTGGCAAAAGGCAGTGGTGGGTTTCAGGTCTCCAGGGGACACATAAGAAAAGGCCATGGTGTATGAGTCCATGGGCATGGTGTGCCACTGAGTTTCAAGATCCTTGCATGCCTGCTCTGCTGTTCACAACTGTGCAAAGGTATGGAGCAGACAGCAACTTCTACCTGCAAAGATGCCAGGTACACCTGATATGTGCCAGTCTAGTTAGATATGGGTTTTCTTGCCATAGGAGTCATTGTAGAGTAAAATAATACCTATTATTAGAATGACTTAAATGCAAGAATAAAGCCTCATAGGTACATATGGCCTCTTTAGGGTCAGTGAAGGTTGTATGTTTATGAATCCAGCTAAAAATAGTCAGCTGAGTTTAAAACACATATGCAATTAACTTCCTTTTAAAAAACAATGCTTAGCTACAGTTTGAAAACACTTGTAGAAATCTGCATGAGCAGCACGATGACCAAATATCTGCTCCCTCCATAACACAGGTTCCCATCTCTTGTAATCCTTTCTTTCTCCCACACATGCACTTTGGACCAGCTCCTCTTTCCACTTGGGATGGGACAGAGCTGGAACGGGTCCTGCTCCATGGGAACTGCAGAGAGCACGGTCCCTTGTTTGGGAAGGTTTTTAAAGGCACTTGGTGTGGGAAACGGACACAAATAGTGTGGGTGACTAGGAGGGGCATGGAGCCACCCTGGCACAGCCCTGGACAGCTGATGAATTCTGCTCTGTGCTCTGCTGTACAGCAGGGTGACGTCTGACAAGAGGCACAGACACTTGTTATAGCTGTACACTTATTTTTGGCAGCATGGACAAAAATACCTCAAAAATATACCTGTCCTTTTTGCAGATGAATTAGGGGAGCAGTTGCCCTCAAGAGGGCAATTTTTGGAAAGGATAAGTCAATCCTAACTGAAGCACTGAGCACCAAACACTCCTGACAGTATCCATCAGATAACAAAAAATGTAGTGCTTTATGCTTAATGCAGTGGCTTGAGCCTCGTGTTTACCTCCCAGCTCTGTCAGGGATTTTGAGTGGATTCTTGGAAACTCATTTGATATTACACATCCATTCTGCCGCATCGCCTTTATTCCCACTCTAAGTCCTCTGGCACACAGACCATCTCCCAGTGAGTATTTATCAAGAATAATAAGGCACCATCCCTCAACTGAGAACTGGAATAATAACCACACTATAAGTAAATTAATAAACAAATAGCATTTTTGTCATGGGTAACTAGTCCCAAAGTGGTAGCTTTTTCATAAAAGCTCATTAGCTTCACTAAAATACCATCTGTAAATCATCTGAGACTACTTATACAGTGTTCTCTTCACAACTGTGCAGTCCAGGAAACAACCAAGTAGCACAACGTCACCTCCTTTCGCATTGCGATTTAAAGAGGTCTGTTGCCAAATCTACTGCCTGCAAATGGGGAGTATCTTCCATTTAATTTTAATGATAATACAAATCTGCTGCTACTACTGTAATTTAGGACTGTATCCAGAATAATTTCTTCTAAAGTGACAAGCCATGACATTTGTAAAGGTAAGAGAAGGACTTCATTCCGATGCCACCATTAGTATTTGCTGTTATCTTTCTACACGCTTGTTTGGTTATAATGACACACCAATAGGAGACATTTTTAGAGGACTGTGGTATCCTCATGCACTAGAAGAATTCTAGAAATGTAGAAATTCTAGAAATGTCAAGCAACAATTTGTCAAATAGCATCAGTAGTCCTTTGTACGCGTGAATTAGACATGAAAGCAAATTGTTCTCTAATTCTGAGCAGAAGCAGCAGGATGTTTTTGTTTATTGCAATCAAAACTGGTTGCTTTCTCTCCATCGTGCCAGGCAGACGAATTAGCTAATTGTCAGAGCACCAGGGGCACACTGCTAAATACACATGTGTGTGCTACTAAATTAAAGGAAATTACTACATTGAATTCCTCCTCAGCCACTCCACATGTTAATTATACACAGGTTACACCTACCATCAAAGCAGATAAATACCTGTGATTTTGCTTTGGGAATTACATCAGGATTGCTTTCTTAGAATATTACTCAGGGTTAATGAATTGTGAGTTTTAGAAGATGATTAGGCAGTTCTATGAGTAAAAGCAGCAGCAACTACTGTTAGCACAGTGCATATAAAAGTCACAAGGTGATGTTAATTTTCATGCTTCAGCTGGGAATGCGGAAGAATCTCTGCTGTGGAATAAACCCCACCATCATACGCAGACTCAGTGTTAGAGGGAGGTTACACAGCTAGATGGATCATCAGACTGTTCTTCATGCTTTTTAGACTCATTTTCTGAAGGTGAGTGGGCACAGAACTCCCCCATGTGCTTTGGAAAAATAACTATTCTTCCAGCTGAGATGCAGCAGCAAAAAAATAAAAAAAAAAAAAGTATTACACTCTGGTATCTTACAGTAATAACCCTTGGACATCAGTTTGTGTTAGTCCAGGAAAAGCAGTGAAGTAAGAAAGGGCAGAAATATGAAACACACTTAATAAATGCACATGGTGATATGGCTCATTTGGCCCTGATCAGCCTTTTGGAGATATGAAGTCCAAACATACAAAGCAAGTACCATACAAATCAATGTACAAATAAGGTCTAATCAAACAAATTAAAACTTTCCTCTAAGTATGATGACTGTTTACTTAACTAAAACAAACCCCACCAACCAACAACAGAACATTCCCAGGGTTGGCTTCAAGCAGAGCATGTACGGCATCTTTGAGCTCTACACGTAAACCTGGACTCCCTAAGCCTTAAAACTGGTTATGCTGGGAGAGAAATCTCAGCTCCCGGCCCAATGTCCGCAGAGGAACGTGGCTAATTTAGTGGCTTGGTAATTGTGCCAGTGTGACCCTACCCTCAGCCTATGGCAATGTGCTCCCAGTGAGGTCAAGCAACCGAGCAGAGCCCTGTGCGACATCAGATGTGGTGTTTCTAGTGACTGACTTCACTTGTTCAAGGCTAAACCTTACGTAGCACTGAGTAAATTTATCCTAAAACGCTGTAAGACACTATCAGTTTTCATGCTTCAGAGCACAAAAGAATCCTCAGCTGGGGACCAGGGAGAGACTTTGCTCTCTTGTATGCACCAAACGATCTTAGGCAGGCTCCTAAAATACATCCAGAACCAGCCGCTATTGAAAATAAAGCAACAAAATGAGACATGTCTTAAAATGCTTGGCATCAAGCAGACTTACTTTCAATTTTTTGAATGAAATGTAAAGTGATATCTTGGCACTTGCCCTGAGCTGGGCAGCTCTAGAAGATTTCAAATCAAGAAATAGCATCCTCAAAGCTCCCCTTGTCAGTTCACCTGGAAACGGGGATCTTCCTCTCTTTTTGATTTCTTCTTCTTTTCTCACAGCTACATGCATTAATGGTTCAGAGCCACCCTGTGATGGACCAGCAGACCCACACTTTCATTTTCAACAGATAAACTCCTAGATGACAAAATCCCAACATAAACTACTGACAGTCCCAGCCTACCCCATGCCAGTGCGTGAAGCAGCTGGACACAGGCTCAAACCCTGGAGCAGTGGCTTCCCTGCTCACTCACCACCTGATGGGGATTTAGTCTGTGCCATGAGCACTGCCCAGTTGCCGCCTGGGCTCAGGGAGAGCACAAGCCGAGGACAGTCCCAGGTTGCACATGGCCACCCTGCTCTAGTGTGTGCAAGAGTTTGGCTCTGCAACAGGACTGGGCCTTCATCTCTGGGCCAAGAGAAATGTCCTTGAGCTCTTATTTATTGCTCCTATTAACCTACCTCAGGTGAACAAACTTGTATCTTGTGCTGTTAAGAATTAGCCATCTTGAATGTCATCCAGGTCTTCCTGTATAAGGTCCTTTCCTATGATGAAAAAATCACCTCTCTTTGCATCATCAACAAATTTGGTTAGTACGCTTCTATTTTTCCTCTCAGCCTTAGGAACAAAGATCAGTCCAAGGACTGCACTTGGGGAACATCCCCCAGTTCTGTCCCTCCATCCAACAGTCATCCTTTCAATATCAACCTGACATCTTTCCCTTCAACTGTTTTCTTACCTGACTCACAATTACAGAATCACAGGATGATGTGGGGTTGGAAGGGAACTCTGGAGATCATCTAGTCCAACCCACCTGCCAGAGCAGGTCCTCCTAGGGAAGGTTGCACAGAAACTTGTCCAGGTGGATTTTGAATGTCTCCAGAGACAGAGACTCTACTACCTCTCTGAGCAGCCTGTTCCAGGGCTCTGCCATTACATTTAGTCGCTAACATATAATAATCCCCAATGCAATGTGCTACGAGATCATCACAAACTAGTCTCTCATCACCTACATACCATCCATCTTCGTCCTGTCTCCTCTCACTCACCGGCAGAAATTTTCCCAATCTCTTTGTTTTCTTTCTCACGCTTTACATTGATAATCTGACCCCTCTGTTTTACCAAATAAAGTCCTCTCTAAGAAGCCATTTCTGCTCCCAACCTAGAATTTAAGGACCATTAAACTGCAGGAAAGAGAACTGTCCTGCCAAAGCAATGTTCCCAGAAAAGTGGACAAGTTCTGCTGAGAAGATCCTGATCATGAACAGGCAGAGGCTGTATTGGAGGTGGGAAAACATAGGCATTGCCTGTGTCCTTGTCACAGCACCTCTTTGCAGCCACCTCCTCTGCTCCCCTGCCAGGGTGCTCCAGCAACAGGTCTTTTCTTGGGCGCACAGCCTTCCTCAGAGGATGCCCTCCCTGAAAAGTCTCTGGCTCTGGTTCACTTCCTGGTGAATTCAGATTCATTTTTCAGAACAGTCTGAAAAATTAATGTCTAGAATATGAATGGGCGCCAAATAAACAGCCTTTCAAAATGCTTCTCAATTTAAGTGAAAGTTATTGAACGCTCCTGAGCTCCATTCCATTTTTCTCTGATTGCAAATATTTAGGACATTTATTGAGCACTTGAGTTCTGTTTGCTTTTACAACAGTGAGTTATTTGACCTTTATTCTGCTTCCTCACTTAAAAAAAGTTTGAGAGGCGAACAACAGAAAAGGAATCACCTCCCACCATCCTTGACAGGGACAGCAAACACAATTAGAGACGATACACCAGATAGACGTCTGCACTTGTTTCCTGCCCTTCCACTGAATCTCAATAAAAAAGCCCTTTGATAAAGTTAATTGGATGATTCTCTCATTCTGCTGGATAAAAGAGCTCACAGAAAGACAAGAGCTGACTTCATTAGGCTGAAAGGTAATGAAGGACTTACTCTCCCAGGCACCATGTGGTCACATTCACCGCCACCAGTTCCCTTGGTTCTGCATGAGCAGTAACAATTGAGATGACAACATATTTTACAGGATCAGAGATGTCACTTCCCAAAACTAAAGTACAATGACACTTCCCCAAATGAACACACAAAGGGATGTGGCTGGCTGCTCTGGCAGGCTCTGAGAGCCCTGCATCGCTCTCCAGACGGTCGGGGTAAGGTTTCCAGCAGCGAGCAGGGCTGCTCAGAGGCAGAAGCAGGCTGAGGAAGGGTGAAAGCAGGGCAGGCTCCCAGTCCACTTCCTAACCCTTAACTGCATTTATTTTACAGCAGCGGATGAGAAGGAGTCACGCACGCAGCAGCGCGGCGCTTGGCACACGTGTCCTTGCCCCGAGGCTCACAGCATCCACTGCAGGTGCCCCGAGCCAAGGCTGTGACACCATCCAGGACAGGCTCCCCCATCCTCCTTGCTGAGACCAGTTCACTGCTCATGAAGAAAAGGACAATTAAAAGGCTGGGGGGAAAATGAATCAAAAGGACATTTATTATCCAGTGAAGGGATGGGGTGGGGGGGAATGGCATATTTTTTACTTCTCCTCCCTGTTCCATGGGTTGCTCGTGCAGTTCCCATGAGTCACTGGACAAAACAAAAACAATGCTGGGACCAGAAGCAGGACAAAGCGCACCCCGAAGTCCTTCAATACTGGAGTCACTCCTCTGATGTCTTCTGAACCTAGTTCATCAACGCTTTCCTGCACTACTGAGAGCAGAACTGTGAAGCAGTGACAAACAGAGTCATAACAAAACCTGTGCTTTTCACCCTATTCCTTTGTTCGTACATCCAAAAAGCAAACTAATCCTTTAACCATTGTGCTACACCCAGAATTCATGTACAGCTGATTATCTACAGCTATTCTCAAAATCTAATCAAGGTGAAGGACTTCCTCAAAATAAAGTCCGCATTATTTCCTCCTAGGTATAACTTATCACTATTTGGCCAAACTGAGATGGGCTGTTTGTTTGCAAAATGTGCTTTAAGTCATACAGAACATTCTGCATTGGAGACTTGCCTGCTCAGAATTAACCACTCTCTTCCCCCTCCGTTTTGTATGAGCTACAAATTGTATCAGAATTGAGTCTGTATCTCTTTCAAGTCACTGATAAAGGATGATACAGTATAGCAACAGAATGTTGTGTCTGCCTAGAAACAAAATTTTCCACTCATTTTATCAGACAGGTTTTTATTCATTGAATAGGTTCAATGTTTATTCAGTATCATTCCAGTTTCTTAAATCAAAATGTCTTTTTATATACATGACACCAACACTATGACATTTTCCAACAAAAATTATAATTCGTTTAAACCCCCACATTTGTTTGATGAAAACTGTTTACCATTATTTCCAATCCAAATGAGTCTATTATAATAGCTTCATTAACTATCCAACATTAGATATTTCATTGTTTTGCCCAGGACTAATGTTAGACTGACAAACTTGTAAATTATATATCTTACCCTAATTGCAAACCTTGTAAATATTAACACAGTAATTGCTCTTTTTGCCGACTTTTGGAATTTCATCTCTGCTCCAGGATTTATTCAAAATCAGCACTAGTCAGAGAAAGCTGTGCCAATTCATTCGAGGGTGTTTGGATTTAATTTTAAAATGCTTAGCCTTAGCATCTTCAGTCGTTAATATGACAGTCACCATTATCCTTTAGGATAAATGTCTCACCAGCTCCTTCTCCATGTAGAGAAAAGAACATTAAATGCACACACTTCTTTTCCAAGCTTTCTTCTAAATTTTTATGACAATTGTATTATTTCCAGAAAGGAATGGATCGATATTATTCCTCAAACTTCTTCCTCCTTTCCCCTCCTCCCTCTATGAGAAGGGAAATTTCCTCCCTGACTCCCTATAGACATTTACCTTCCTGTGTCATTTTCTTCTCTCTAATCATTCACAATCCCAGGCTTTCAGCTGAAGGCAATGGCTGTTGATTTCCTATAATTTTCACGCCTTATCCTTTAACCTACATTTTAGGTGAAGGATCTATAAGCATTCAAGGTGCTAAGACCTCTAAAATTGATAGAGCCATTTGGGTGCAGAGGGGCGTTCATCCCTGACTGCTGCCCTGCCACACTGAACCAGAATTATTTTCTGAATGATGCTTCACAATCATTTGTGACTTTCCAGGTGTCTATATTGCCCCTCTTCCACTGTCTTTTCCCACACTGAGGAATACAGTAAATCTAACTGCTTCTCAGCTCCCAGTTAACTTTGTCTATACTGCTGTATTTAATGGTTCTCTAAAGTCTTCCTGCAAGAAGGATTCAACCCATTTCTGGAGAGTCTTAGCTTTGGGCATGGGGCAATCAGCAATACCAGTTCTTTTAGACAAAGCTACCAGTACAAGTATAAAGGCACTTTGTCAGGCAACAAGAAGGGCCAGATCATCCATCACATCATGCCAAAAACTCCTACACAAGTCTCCAGAATATTATATTCTCTATATTCAGTAGAGGAAGGCGAAAACTATCCTTATCCCCTTCTTGCCATTGGTCATAAAGGACAGAAGAATACATAATTTATAGCAGTAGTCATGTTCATGAGAAGTGATTAAGGCTAAACTTCAGGAACTGTGTCACAATCTCACCACTGCCAAAAAATCCCTGCGTGAACCTTAACAATTCTGCACTTGAGTTTCCTAGCTGTGTAATGAGGATTGTTGTCACTGGAGGATGATAATGATTGAGAGACATGTGCCTGGTAAAGTGCTGAGGATCCCTGTGAAAAATGTTAATTCAGTTTCTAAAAGCCTTTCAAAGAACAGGAAGATTAAATTAATGGCAGATTGGAACAATGGGTTGTGAATTCTTTTCTACCGTGATCTATAGCCCAGGCAACAGAAGAGTTAAGTGCAGGAAAAGAGACATCCCTGGTGAACTGCCAGTCTCTAACATGATGGGTGAAAGGAAAAGCCATCCTACTAGTGAAATACTGACTTTTAATATATTAAAGTTACACATCTCGTCGTGATTTCCAATTTCAACAATGAAAAAAACATCTCACTTGAAAGCAAACAGCAACTTGGGAACTTCTCTATGTAGCATCAGCAGGCAGTGGCAAACGTTAGAATTAAATCATGCTGGCCATCATTCAGTAGCAGCAAAGAACATTCACATTAAGGGAAACAATATTCTGGATGGGATGTGTGGCAATGGATTTTGCTCGTCAATCACTTTCTTACCAGAAGTTGGTTTCCTACCACTTTGTTGCACTTGTTAAACAGAGATCCAAGCATGATGCTAGAAAAAAATCTTGGTCTTATACACTCAATCAAAAATGTCAGTTAAAAAAACAATTTCAGATGTTAAGCCCCAGTTGCATGGTTATTCCAAAGTTAATTGGACTTCCACTTTGACCCAAGTTTGGGGAAAAAAACCCAGCATTTACTGAAGCTGCAAAAAGGGGCAACTACTGAAATGTTCTTCCAATTATCCCTAAGACAATCATTCGTCAAACAAGAGTCCCAAGACCAGTAAGAGGAAAAACATGGGCATCCTAAATGGTAAAGTGGAAGTCATTAAATGATATCATGTAAAACTACACATGTCTGAAATTAACTTTGGTATGTTTTTTTCTTCAGGACTGAGATTCTTGCAGCTTTCTTTGGGAAAAGGAGGTGACAAATGGAAAATTCAAGTTTTGGCTAGAAATCTCTGCCTCCTTCCAGCATGAGAACTCTTTTCAAAAACATCATATTGTTCACTTTATTCAAACCCACCAAACAAGCACCTTTGGGTAACACTGTATATTTTAGCTTCCCTGGCATCTACAAGAGTTCTTCTGCGTCAGCGACTCCTACGTCAGCCTTAAAAGGTCCAACACAGAAAGGAACAAGGCCAATGTTATAAATATACTCAGTTACTGATGGATTGATGATTTTTTTTAAACAACTGCCCCTTCTTGCAAGGTGCAAAGGAGTAGAAACTCATGCTGTCAACTAAGTTATTATTGTTCTAGATGCATATTAGCTTCCCTAAGGAGATATTTATTGCTTCACCTGCCTTGAACTGTAACTGCAAACGCTTTGACAAATGGTCTGTAGCAGGTTTAATCTTCACAGAGGTCCATAGCCTTGTAAATACTGTGCCAAGTCAAACTGGTCTGCCGTGTAGCTATAGATCAGCTTTTGGGGTTATCTGCTGTTCAGAGGAGTACCTATCTCTTTTTACCAAGCCTGTAACTTGGCTGTTAGGAGGTTTATATTCTGCAGACCAGCTTATGCTTCAATGCTTTGTGAAAATGATGAGGCTAGGACCTGAAGATGACAGAAGGCACCCACAGTTTTTATTGTTTTGAAGATTGTGTAGGCACTGTGCAGCCATCCCTAATGTCATCCTTTGAATATGCTCGCCTGATCATTTTAAAGTAAGAAAACCCTGTGGATGTATTAGTATAATTTAATAGCAGACCATCGGAAAAGCAAATCACAGCAATGCCACCAGAAGGATAACCTTGAGTTCATCTCACATGAACACCCTCCAAGAAGGAATGTTTCCACCTTGTATACAGAAAGACCCTATCGCTATGTCTTCAGCAAATGAAGGTGCTCATTTTGCCAGTGCCAAGGACAGATACATCAATGACACTGAACAGTTAAAACTTCCATAGCCAGAGCAACCACTGGGAGGCAATTCCAGGAAAACAAACCAACAGCCACAGACGCCTGTTTGGGTACTGTTTCTGGAACAACACCACAAATTTTGTTAGCTAACTATATTCCTGAGTATAAAGTTATGCAATATCACTTCATTGAATTACCAACAGTGTTAGACACAACATCTGCAGTATGTAAAGCAGTACCACCAAAGGTTGGCATTGTTTGCAGGTAATGTAAGCATAAGCATCCTCATGGTAACATCTGTAAAAGTCACTGTATTTGCCCCAGTCTTTCACTCTCAGCATGTTGATGGCATGGTAGGAAAGCCTGAAACCTCAAGCCTTTTTTCAGCTTAATAAATTGTGTTTAGCACCAAGGGACTCAAACACTACAGTGAAGGTGAAGCTTTGGAAATATCCTACCTTGCGAGAAGCATTCTTGTCTGTGCTCTCCACATCACCGTCCAAGAAGGGCATGGCAAATGAGCTGAGATCCTGCCAGGACAGAGAAGAAAAAGTGATGTCCTACATTAATATCTTCTTTCTTCCACCAGAGAATCCCATGATTGTAGCCTGTGATTTTATTTCCGAAGCACCCACTGCTTTACCCATAGTGATTGCTGGTAAGCAGTAATACAGGCTCTGCTCCTTCTCCTTAGCTATGGAATCAATGGCAGATGTAAACAACAAGTCAATAGGGAGCCCTCAGCAGCACTTGCATTGCATCACCATGAAAAAGCACCAGCAGAGCCAAAGTCAGAAGTCCTGTGCTAAAACTTTCAAGGGGGAGGTACTCAAATCCCACAGAAAAATTGGTAGGAAATCACACCTTAAATATAGCCACTTGCTCAGCAAATGGCCTATCTTGTCTTTAGCGGGGTGTATAATCTTGGTTGAAAGAGTATTTAAGGCAACAAACAAAACCTGAATGAGAATATGTCTATGTTCTGAAAAATATGTAACGTATGTAACAAAGAGGGAGAAATAGCCAATTCCCTTGCACAGATTGGAGAGGAGCACCCAATTTTGCGTGACTAAAGACAATAAAGGCATAAGAAAAGCACACATGCTCATCTTTAACTAACATAAACAAACTGCAATTATATTCTACCTCCTGCCGTCTGTTCTGTTTACACTACTTCGTGTTCCAGCCACGGGGGTTTTAGAGCTCCTTTCTACATGCATAAGGAAATTATGTTAGTGTCAAGTTTAGCATCTGTTTGATCAGAAAAGTAGATAATGAGTAATTCTATGACCAAAAGCGAGGAGTTGCCTAATGCTGTGTTGCTGAAGAACTGAGGCGTGGATCCCAAACCTTGATGCAATTGTCAGGAACACCTGCCCAATGCAGAACCTCCCAGATGCAAGGCATCACCCTTTCCATTTAATGATTCAGTTCTTCTCTACCACCACATCTGCATCCCATTTAAAACAGTTCAAAACATAAATAAATAGCAATTTCACGTAAACCTAATTTGAGATTAAATAGATCTTAATTAAAAATTAGCATCGTCCGGGAAGTCTGCAAGGCTTGCTTGCCTTCAGAATTCAGAGCAGCCGCAGGTCTACTCATATCACATTGTGTAATCCTACTAAATCCAAAATATGCTCAAAAATGTGTATAACTCAGGCATAATCCTTACAAGTGTTTGAAAATATTCTGGTTACATAACGAACAACAAAAATAAGGAACAAAATATTGAATTACTGGAACTGAAGCACATGGGAGTAATTCATGCCAAGTTGGAAAGGGAAAAAAAAAAAGGAAAATAGCAGCAGCAGGCAGGCTTGGCCAAGCTGGCCCCAAATCATTAGGCCCCAAACCAAAGTATTCCTGACAAATTAGTGTGCTCCCAGCTCTGTCTATGCACAGTCAATTGGAACTATCTACAAAGGCCCAAACTACAAAGCACCAACCCAACTACACGTCACCCTCTTTGCCACGCTTTGACAAGCTGTGTTCTGTATCACCTTCGTTTGCATATGAAAATGTAAGCAAACATCTCAAAACCAAACGAAGAGGCAATTTTCACTATTATCAATATTTGATGGAGGCTGAACCAGGCACCGCAGGACCTTAAAGAAAAGCTGCTGTATTAGTTTGTTTATTCTTATAATTGGTAAAGATCAAAAGTGCCTACATACCCCATATAACTATTATTCTTCCATAAATGGCATTTATAAATACTGTCAATAAATGGATTACCATTTATCATAATTATTATTATTATTATTATTATTATTCCAACTTTGTATGTTACTGCAGGACTCCAGTGAAGAATCTTTGTGAAGAAGTTTAAGAGACTAATGGAAAATGACACAAAAACATATCCCCTCGTGTTTACTTTAACTTAGCCAGAGGATTTACCAACATTTTCCTCTACCATCTTTGGCAGTGCAGAAGCTGGAATCAGATGTGTGCTAAGTCATTTTCCATGGAATAAATCAAGGAAATAACCACTTTTGAGCTCCACATATTAGCATCTCTATATTACGCTTGCTGTAATCCGTGGGGATAAAATCTGTTGTTTAGGGAGATTGGAGACTTGATGGAAGAAACTGGGTTTAAGGAGATACTTATCTAGTAATTAGGGTTGAACAAACTGTTCAGAAAATTTGGAACAGCTGAGAATGAAACCATAACTTCTTTTTTTGAGCAGAAACCATCAAAAATAGAAGGGGGGAAGTAGGTACAACTATTTTTCTAGGAGTTAAATTTCAATTCCCAGTTCCAACTCCAAGCTTAAAAACATGTTTATATTAAATCTGAAAGCCTGAAAGTATCACAAAACCCACTTGATGACTCCATTCTAATTTGTAACTCTGAGACATCATGGAGGTACGCTAACTTCATCTATCTTTGCATGCAGAACAGGAGATCTCCGCTTGTAAGCAGAAATAACTGGAGCTATACCTCTCTGGACAAAACAAGACCTCTCTTTGTTAATACAGCGCTGGAGAGCATTTCAAACAGGATAATAATTGTACTTGTAGTTCTGTGACAAAGTCTGTAATTGCAGCTGCTACCTAACAATTTTTTTTTTTCATTTTTTACTTCTTCACAGGATTCTATATGTGAAGGCATCCATTTAAAGAAGGAAAAAATACATGTATCAAGTACCAGGCTGCAGATTCCAACCTGTTGGTTAAACAAGGAAATATGAGATGCTTATTTTCTCTTCGCATGTACCTCTGGAGAATACAGACTAGATAGCTATTACTTTGCTGTGTTCCTCTTCATCCAGAAGCACGTGACGATGCAGTTGACAATGCAGTAACTCTTTAAAAAAACAAAACAAGTATTGCAAAACACCACTGTGCTCTTGACAGGCCAACGTTGCAGCCCTAACCCTTAATCCTCTCTCTGATTGCTCTGATCTTATGCCAACAGACACACATCGAAGGCTTGCTCTGACGTTAAACTGGGATTGAAACCATTCTTAGACAGTTTTCTTGCTCTCCAGCTCTGCTTTACGGCGCTTGGAATTAGTGCCCTGGAAAATCACATGGATCTGGACAGACACTTAAAAGACTTCTGACAAAGGTGTACAGTAACATCTATGTATGAGCAAGAGTCATAGAATCATAGAATCATAGAATCATAGAATTGTCTAGGTTGGTAGGGACCTTTAAGACCATCTAGTCCAACCATCAACCTAAGTCTGATAAAAAACCATCACTAAATCATATCACTATGCACTATGTCAACCCAACTTTTAAATACCTCCAGGGATGGTGCCTCAACCACTTCCCTGGGCAGCCCATTTCAATGTTTGATAACCCTTTCTGTGCAAACCAATCTGAACCTTCCCTGGTGCAATTTGAGGCCATTTCCTCCTGTCCTAACGCCCGTGACTTGGAGAAGAAACCAATCCCTTGCTCTCTACAACACCCTTTCAGTAGTTGTAGAGAGCCCTGCTCATTTGAGACTGCAGAGCCCTGGCTGTAAAACAAATGTCCCTCCCTGTGTCCATCAGTCCTGCAGTACATCCTTGGACAGACAACTTCTGTAGAGACCACAGTCTATGGCCATCGCTGTAAAGAAGAAAGGCCACTGGAGACTGCAGCTCCTAGTGCTGCTGACCTGGAATTAAGAGTATGCAAAGTCTGTTTTGTAAATTTTTCTCAGCTTCCGTGCTGTGCTCCTGTTCCTCACTCAGTCCTTCACATCGCTCAGTGCCACCTGACAGCCAGGCATCACTCCTGTCATCCCCAATTAGAAAAAATGACCTCTTGAGCAGTTTAGATTTACATCACAGCCACAAAGCCGCTTCAGATTTCTTTTGTTTTCAATTCACTTTTATTTACAAGATGTTGTCACGGCAGCTCCCGTTATATTCGCTGAAGAATACGGCCCCAGGGATATCAAAGCTTTTTCCAGAGGACAGCAGGGCTGTGACACAGCAGAGCCACAGCTCAGTGCTCCGGCTACAAGCCTGGCTCCCCTCTGGGGAGGGCCATCTCCTACAACACCTACAACAGGCAGTTTTCCAAAACTTTTCTTATAGATGGCACGGGGGGTTAACCCATCTAAAAAAGCAAGTAAATTGAATTTATTGTTTTTAACAGGCTTGTCTCCTGATTTAGTTTTTGCAGGGTTTTCTGCCTGCAAACACACTTACCTTCTCCACCACTTCTTTCCCTATTTCCTCTGGGGGAAAAAAAGAGATATCTGGAAGGTCACAGACTCTTCACACTAATTTCTCCTCCAAAGGTGAGACTAACTCTACAGTGATCCTTGTCTGGGTTACATCTAGAGGGTGATCCTTCCTAATGCCAGTTCTTTCTCCTTTGACAGCCTTTATATCATAACAGTTGGGATTATGTGAAAAGAAGGAAGAATAAAACTTTTGTTCTTTGATATTTTGGGAAAACAAAGAACCTTTTCTCAGAACTGTTTTGGAGAATAGGAAAGAAAACCACATTTTACAATACAGAAAGCAAATATATTGTCTGGCATAACATAGCCAAATAGCAACAGGAGCAAGATCTGGTTAGCCAAGCCATTTTTCACCTTTCCCAGCCAGTTTCACTGTTCCTTTCCTTACTGGGGAGGATTCCTGCCAAAAAGACTTGCCCAGACATGCTGGTCTAGATGCTGATGTAGTTGGAGACCTTGGTTTCAGAAGAGGGCTTCCAGAAATTCTGTTGTGGATGCTGCAAGCTTAAATAACAGACCACTGAAGCCTTGGATCCCTTAAACAACACAGGATAAAAAAGGAATCTTTTAAAAAAATTTTTGTTTTGTTTCAAGGTCCTTTGGCAGCCAGGCTGACAAAGCTTCTCAGTAACAGCTGAAGCCAAGGAGTCAACAAGGCACTCTTGGGGCATGCTGTGATTGACAGGTCAGCAATCAATTTCCAAGATATTTTGGGTGGAAGTAGGACTTTTTTATGGCCCCGCTCAACAGGCCAAAATTTTGAGTCTGTGTGTCAAAAGAATATTTCACAAACAGCTCCCTGGTGCCATTCTTTGCAACTGTCCCTTCAAATGCAAGACATGTCCATGAACAACATGGTTGGGTGAAGTTCTGTGCCCATGTTGATGGGTTCATGACCCATGAACATGGTCACAGAATCACAGAATAGTAGGGATTGGAAGAGACCTTCCGAGATCGTGTAGTCCAGCCCCCATGCCAAAGCAGGATCACCTAAAGCAGGCTGGACAGGACCACATTCATGTGGATTCTGAATATCTCCAGAGAAGGAGGCTCCACACCCTCTCTGGGCAGCTGGTTCCAATGCTCTGGCACTCTTAGAATACAGAAGTTTTCCCTCATCTTCAGGTGGAATTTCCTGTGTTCCAGTTTGTGCCTGTTGCTTCTTGTCATGTCACTGGGCACCACTGAAAAGAGTTTGGCCCCATCCTCTTGAAACCCATCCTTTAGATATTGGTAAGCATTGATGAGATCCCCTCTCAGTCTTCTCTTCTCCAGGCTAAACAGACCCAGTTCCCTCAGCCTTTCATCGTAAGAGAGGTGCTACAGTTCCCATATCATCTTCGTAGCTTCCGCTGGACTCTCTCCAGTAGTTCCCTGTCTTTCTTGAACTGGGGAGCCCAGAACTGGACAGAGTACTCCAGAGTGGCCAGCTCTTTGGCAGTGTTTCCAAGGTGACTCAAGTCACAGTGACCCCATGGCTCGTCTCTGCTGAAAGGCTGGGTTCCTCAGTTATAGCCAACTTCAGAGACCTAGCGTAGGTAGCATCACGCAGTCCTGACTATTGATGGTGTCACCTATGAGACAGTATTTTTCTGCTTCACTAAGTTCTATATATGTGCTAAGATTGCACCAAATTTAAGGATATGAAATGCCTGCCAGACATTACATTTTCTTTTTACAACATAACTCAAGCAGGAGGTGACACTTTATGAAGACAGCTTTTCAATATGGGGAGACAGCTCCTTTAATAAAATAAACAAAGAAAACAAGATACAGAGAAATTAAGCTGAGCGCTGACAAGAGCCCTGAGCTCACAAAAAATTGCTACAAGCTGCACTCCTCAGCATCACACCTTAACAGGGCTCTTGGGGTCTCCTTCTCCACTAACGTTACTGAGCTATGAGCACTTCAACTATCCTACCAAGGACAAAGAAAGTCAGGATTTTTGCGAACATTACCTATGAATGGTTTCTTTCAGCTCAGGCTGCAAACCAGTGGTGGTTGTTTTAGATCAACCTTGCACTGGTACCTATTACAAGCCTATGAAAAACTCTGAATAGCAAATACACAACAGATGCTAAGAGCCTGCAAGGAGAATCCAAAGTTTGAACTCCGTGGAATAGAGGGTATAGCTTGTTATCTCTGATTGAATAGAAATATATATAGAGAGAGACAGAGAACAATCCTATCTAGAAGCCTTTGAGGATTTATATGAAATCACTCAATTACTGCACAAGGAAAGATTCAAAGCTGACATCCACGGGATTTTCTGTCCTTTTGTTTTTGTTGTTTTGATGTACTAGTTGTAGCATAGTATAACAAGACTTGCTACATTGCTCTATTCCTTTAGGAGTAGGTTGCTCCTTGCTTTGCTTTTCTCCCTCCCCCATGCCATCCAGACTGCAGCATGTGTTTTGGAGGCAGATATCTAAGTCGTACTGTGAGACTGAGGATGCTGGTGACTAAGTCTTGGGATGACTCAATGGGAGTGGGCAGTAACAGATGTACAAAGCTGGTTAGATCTGTGCAAGCCAGCTTTGTACTTCACAAGGCTATTCCAATTTATTTGTTTGCTATTACTTTTAAGGCTGTTCATATTAAAAAAGAACAATTGAGTGGGTCTGGAGAGTATGAGATGGTAGAAATTAGAGACAGAGACTTTATTTTTTCTGCAGCATGAAGATGCCAGAGGCAGCATGGTCCAGGAGTCACCCGGGTGACCATGCAGAACCAGCTGTGTGCACTTCGATGTCGAGGTAGATAGATAATCACATTTGAAATAATAGGATAAATCACCTAAATGATGTGCCTGGAAGAAACGGGAAATACTCAGTGTCATAAGGCATACTCCAAACAGTTTGGGAGTTATGGTTGGCTCAAATCTAACCCAGATCTCAGTATGTGAAAATCACCATCCACCTAGTGATTATTCAATGTCCTTTATCCAGAAAATCACATGCAAAAACTTTGCATAAGAAAATCACCCTGCATGTAATTTAAAGGCATTTCTTTCAGCTGCAACAGCTAACAAGCAAAGTACTAAAGAGCATTGGAAGTCATTTCTCCTCTGTTCTCAGCCATGTGTCACCTGGCTTGGATTGCCACCACTTGATTGGAAAGAGCTGCTAAAGCTGAGAATTTCAAGGGGACAGAGATAAAGAGAGTTGTGAAACCAATAAGTCCTTGATATTTCCCTGAAAACAGCTATCTGACAAGCTGTTCTTCCCAAGTTATCCTGATCATGGGATACTGTCAGCCTTCAGCCCACCCTTCTTCATTTCTGAACCTCCTGACCAATCCTGATAGGCATTAATCTCCTGCAATGAACAGCAAATTCACCTTTTTTCTTCTGAGGCTGTAGATAAGTTTCACGAACAAAAACTGCCAAAAGACTGTGGATTGTTGTTTTGTTTTGTTTTGNGCTCTTCTGCCAGGAAACACCACCGTATCTTTTTTGGTGATTCAGCCTTTGCAGACAAACTGAGCACAGACAGCCTGGGGTGGGATGCAATCAGTTCTGCCTGGAGCCCCATAATGTTTATAATGGCCAGAGAGCTCAGGGCTGTATGGAAATGCTGTGATGAAGGGTACCGCTCTCCATCTCCCCAGTAAATTCCAGACCATCATTAGGGGCTCTGACAAAGCCTGAAGAGGATCCCCATGCACACGACAGCCTGGTTTGTCAGCTCCTTCATGCCACGAACCACACGGAGCAGTGACTGGCAGTGGGTTTATTACAACAGCAGATGGACAACCTAGCAAACGTGTAAATAACAAAATGTCACTGGGAAAAAAAGAGAGAGAAAGTGAGAGAACAGCAGAGAAAGCAAGTCAGGGAGGAAGACAAAATTCTCAGCTTTCCCTGGGACACCACATTGCACACACAAACTCATCTTTAAGTGCTATTCCTTGGTGCTCGGCTGAAGACAACCTTTCTCTGATGAGACATTTCCTTCAACAAGCATCCAAAATTAAGGGACACAACGTGAAAGCAGAAGATAACATACCTGGAAAATGTGGTCAGATGAGTGATGAGGGAATTTAGAAACAACCAAGAGACACAACTATAGGGAAGGACTACAGGAGGCTGAAAAAATGACCCTTCAGATGGCACTCAGTGCCAACAGAATTGCTTTCCAGTAGTTATATGCTTGTCTTACATAAAGGAGACACAGGATCCCACTGTACTTGCGGAGAAAAGTGCACATTCGCTATAAAGCATAACTTCAGCCACAGTGAAATAACAGAACCGCGGGAAACAAAAGACGATTTTGCCATAATGTAATGAAACCACTTGAGATGCTGCAGCATGGGGGCAATCTGAAGGGGATTCAAAGCAAGGATCATCATGAGGCTTTCTAAATCATCTCTATGCTTCAGCTACTTTAAAAGTCACTGTGTTTTGCATTTTTCATGTTTCCCCCCCTCCCTCACCTCTATAGGCCAAATGTCTTCAAAACCCATTTCCTCAAGGAAGACTAAAACAAAACAAAATCAGAACTGAAAACCTCCAGCTGATGTCCTCGTCTGAGAAGGACTTGCAGGGCTCTCTCTTGCATATATATGACTAAAAAAGGTGACATTGACACCAGCCTGAAAACCTCTGCCTTAAATACTTGAACTGCAACTATTGGTTTCCAGTTCACTGCGTTTAGGAAGACAGCTGCCTGTTGCCACTTCTTTACATTCCTGTCAGTTAATAACCGCAAATAATCTTAACAATTGGAAGAAAGCTTATAACTGGAAAGCCAGGCAAGTGAGGGACTTGCTCTGGTCAACTAGTCTCTCAACTGAAAAAGCAAAGAGGAAATTAGGCAAGGAAAGGAAGAACAGGACGGCTCTGGGCTTGGTGTGCCGAAGATCTGAATGTGAGGTCAAAGGGGACAACACATGGAGCCCAGACAAGGGAATTTTGATATTTCCCTGCCACACGTCACTCTGCAGCTGCAGAGAACATTTTCATGTGTACAAAATTTAGTCACTTCACTAGAGCTTTTCTTACAGTTTAAGCACCACATGTAAAAAGACACCAATATATAAAATATGCTTTATTTCATAGGCTAAACTACTTTTTGTCTTTTCCCAAGAGTATGAATGTCCTTATTCTTCACCTTCTGAACTCCTTATTTAAAGGTGTATTTTGCTGAAGCTGGCAACATAAAAAACCCTCAAGGACAGAAGAAAGCTAAATTTTTCAGAGATAATTACAAAAAACTGTCACATTCATAGTACAGTACTCTGCCCTAAATCTACTTGTATGTCCTTCAGGTCCCGCCCTTGGCTTTGAGATGAGACTTGGTACCCTTATGATTTTTTCCAGTTAGTGGTGCCATGCAATACTAATAAATTACATTACACCTTTCACCCTGTGGCAATCCAAACTGCTTTACTAACTGCCTATCCAGTCCAGAATAGATTCATGCATGGACTTAAGTGATGAGACTTTCATTGCCTCCTCTGGTTTTTTGGTTTCCCTCTGGGAAGGCATCTGTCACCTAACTTCTGCTATCCAAAACACTTCTTGTCTAGCCTAGAGAGCTGGGAAAAGCCAGCACCTCCGATGTCACTGTGCTCCTGTCCCCCTGGTACAGGAGAGGTTAGAAAACTTGCTTAAACTTTGCATGATCCAACATGGAGTGAATGAACCTTGCCTCTTATCTCTCCCTCTTGGCTGCCTCTAAAGGGAATAAAATCACTTATTTTCCTTTTTTTCCCCCCTCTGTTTCGAAGACAAGCTGTCCAGGCGAGATTGCGCCTTACCACAGGCATGTCTACAGGGCAATGGCAAGCGTGGTTTACACCAGCTCGCTTTCACCCAGCTCCACACAGCACCGATAAAAGTGTAGCCATGACAACACGCAGGGTAGCGTAGGCTGCAAAATCCCCACGGGAGGCTGAGTAAATACCCCAGCAATTTAGCTCACTTCGAGCTCCTCGCTCCCACCGCTGTACGGCTGTCAGGACTCAGCCGGGCTAATTTAAGCCCAGCTTCAATCACGTCTTTACTTGCAGTCTAGACACACTATAAGCATCCCTACAAAGGGTAGCACAATGAGGTCCTAATCTCTGTTGGCATTTCTAAGTGTCACTAAAATGTACATTTTCTCTACACGGCTTTGGCTGCTGTGTAGAAAACACGGTTAACTCTTTGATGGGGTGAGTGCCCTTGGGATTGAAAATTGAAGGAATCACTGTGTCCAAGTGAAACAACTAGAATTTAGATTTTAAGAAAACAGGCCAGCTATACAACCTCTGAGAAAAGCATGTTTGTTACAAGAAGTGGCATGATGTAAGATAAAAGTCCAAGGGACAGCATATCTCGCACTTCCAGGCCTCCTCACACCAAGCCCTGACCACTCGTTAATGCTCGCTCAAGGGATGTGTTTCAAAAAGCATCACAGCTCTGCACAGAAAAAGGTGTTAGAAGACATCAATGACCATCTCTGGAAGAAAGATGGATAAAATATTTACCCATCTGGAAAATCTTGTGAACAATGAGACAAATGGAAGAACACCACAAAGGGATTACTCACTCTCGCTTGAAATAGCCATCACTGAAAATAAGTTTTTGCAGTGAGTCCAGTTTGGAAATAGTCCTCATATGGAACGGGAAGGACAGAAATAACACAAACTGAGGTTTTTTTTCTAATTACTGTACATGCAGTGCTAAAATTTTAAGGCAGAAATTTTTCCAAATAAACTGCAGTCTTCTTTCAAGGACTCTGGCTTTCACTGGTATCTACTATATTTTTTTTCCCCATAATTGTTCTGAGTTTAGATCCAGTGCTGGGAAAAAAAAAACAAGACAAATGAGCCATATTCACGCCTGGTTCCTTTAGTGAGAGCCTTCTGATTTTAACAACCTTATTCTTCATGTGCCCGTGTCAGCATCATGATTACAATGAACCTATCTGAATATATGGAGGAGAAAAGACAAGCAAACACACTTACATTCAGGTGAATCCAACTGAAAACTTAAACTTAACATCTACACACACACCTTGCCAAAAGTGGTCTCTGCTCTACACTATGGTTCTGAAACCCAGCAGACACTGATGAGCCGCAAGAGGCAAATCCGCATTGGATGTGGCTGGCACTTGGTGCATCAAAATGTGTCGAGAAGGATTTGGTCCTGCTCAGAGAGTGTGGGAAACATTTCCAAATTAGCAGGACACCCTGGACACGGTGACAGATGGGCAGAGTATGAGCCTGGCGCAGGAGAGGCCATTTTATTACTGGCTGCTGCTCCAAGCCATGTGGCAGACAGTCCAAACCCATTTGTCACAGAAAAATAAAGCTCACACTGGAATCACCAAACCAAGGTGCAGGGAGAGCCTCTGCCTTGTGGTTCATCCCCGTACGGACACCCGCCCTACCAAGGAATGTGTGTCACCAAAAACCTCTCCCACAAAAGAAACAAGCACGCAAGCAGGAAACAAAACCCAGCAAAAGGCAACCAAACCAAGCCTTTTTTTCTCAAGGTCAATTAAATCCACAAGCAGGAAATCTTAACTCAGAATAACATTTTTTAATTATTGCTTTGCTTTCTCTTTTTGTTTTCATTGAAAAATACTGATTTTTCCTCACTATGAAAAATTAAGTTCATGCAAGTGATATGGCCCTAAAAAAATACTGGTTATTTTTGTTTCATCATGAATGTTAATTTCCACCGATATGTACTAAATAGCTGTACAGCTATTAGTAGGCATTTAAATCAAAGTTTTATTCACATTTATTTTGAACTCTATTAGGAATGGATATTGGACTTACAATAGCAATCAGGGGCTAAAAGACATTAAATAACTACTAGCAAAGTGGTTTTACATCAGAGCAAGAGGGTAAGTTAATCAAAATAGCTACCAGTTCTAAAAGCAAAAGCATTAGCACCTACAGTGAGAAAAAGAAACAGGCTGCCACTGGTGACTCTGTCCTCCCAGATGTAGACGTGACAGAGCTCATTTCACAGGGCACAATTTTTTTTACATCCATATAAAACATCCTCACATACAGGACATTCTGTATGCTAAATGTATATAATCACATACTGTGTGTATACAGACTTGTTAAAAAGCTCTTGTAGGTTTTTTTTAACTGCCATTTCTTCTAAATTTAAGGTGATTACATATTTCTTGGCTCTGAATCAGATCATCACTCGACCTAGTTGAGTGGCCAAAACATGCTGAAATGACACAGGGATTTTCTTCTCCTGAGGGAAATCCAGTGGCTGTTTGCTGCCTGAAGCCAGCTCTGGCTACAGGTGATTGCCACCAACTCTGTGCTTTGCCTTTAAAGGTACAATATTGTTTCCCATTCTCCTAATTTCTTCTTCATGACTGTATAACATCCTAGCACAGATTGAAGGGGTGGGGGTTGTTTTTTGGTGTTTATTTCAAACCGTGGCATTTTTCAAAATGGATATATTTTTATTCCACTCCCAGTAATAAAAATGTACTAAATTGAAGCTCAACAGAGTCCTCTTTTGCCAGGTTTCCTGCAGCCCCCCTTTGGATTGAGGGTTGGCTCTATGTCAGCAGGATCCATTTCATCCTCCAGCCTGATGCTCCCTCCTCTGACTCCTGACCCCTAGACTCCCTATTTTGGCAACTTCAGGTTTCTCTCACCTCCCAGGACTGCTCAAATAAGTGCAGCCTCTGCTTTCCAGCCTCTCTGAGACTCCTGACTCCTCAGCCCTTCCAAGGGATGTAACTGAGGGTGAAATCTCTTCCCCAAAGGCAGACACCCCAATCTCTCCTGTGGCCTGTAACAGCAGCTAAAACACACTGAACAACAAGCAAAACACACAAGCTGCTGGCAAAATACCCTGTATCTTATACTAGAATAAATTTCAGTTGCTATTCACCAAACTTCTCCCATCACCTCACTAAAGGAGCACCTTCAAACCCTTCAGGCTTCAGATCTGATCCAAGGAAAGAGTCAGCCTTGTCGTTACCATTATCTCACGGGTCCATTAATTGCAGCACAAACTCTGTGTGCTCGGCATTAAGTCTGGCACCAGAAAAGAAAAAAATGCAAGAAGAATGCATGAAGCCTGGAATACGCCTCTTTATCCTGACAAATCTCATCAAATATCACATTCAAATCAATAAGCAAAAGAGGAGTTACAAAAAGCCTGCAGTTTGGGGGTTGCAATGACTACCCACGGCACTTAGTTGCCCAGCAGTTTGGGGCTGCTCCGAGAGGAGCAGTAGAAGAAACCAGGCATTGCAGGATACAGAGACCAGATGGTTTTAGGCTGAAATTAAATAAACACCCCCCAAAAGATAATCTCTCTTTCCAAAACACTAAGGAAAAGTTATGCAAGGATAAAAAAAAAAACCTCCAAGCTACATTCTTTAACTAGATAAAGAACATTTTGTTCAGCCTTGGAGTATCTATTGTAATTAAATGCTCTAAAAACAGGACAACAGCCCTGTGCCAGCCATGCATACAAAAGAGACAAAACACGATGAAAAAAAAAAAACCAACCAAAATACCCCAGAACCATGCAATTCTTACACAGCCTGAAGAATGCCTGCCTCTCGGCAGAGTCCTGCAGTGCACTCGGGCATCCACCTAAATGAATGCAAACCCTATTCCCCCTGCTAAGAGAAATATATTAAAAATATTAAAAAGNAAGAAACCCACAGACAATCAAGCCCCGTTCTGACTTACAGCTCTGAAAAATCCTGCAGTCTGGCTGGAAACGTCCATTGAAGAACTGCATTCGCAGCTTTTCCCTAAAGGCAAGCGCATTTAAACATCTCGGGCTCTGCTACTGAAGCCGATGCTGCAACAGATGGGGACCGGGGCTGGGTGTGTTCCTCCTTCCCATCACGGCGCTGCGAGAGGATGGCAGGAGCGGTAGGTAACGCAGGAGAAGGCAGGCGATGGGTTTCTCCCTCGCTTGCAGGCTCCCTGCCAAAAAAAGCTTTAGGCATGGCAAGATTCGCTTACACGACTGCAGCAACCTGCCACACACACTCTGACGGGGGCCAGCGACACACGGGGATGGTACAGGCAGGGAATTAAGCGCCGTCTTGGGTGCATTAGCTAAATGGTGCAGGTACCCCAAGGAAGTTGGGGAGTTCGAGCATCCGCAGACGTTTTTAATGCGATTGGATGGAAACAACAAAAGATCCTGTTTTCAGTAGCAGAAGTTTCAGATCACTGAGGCTGCGTCTGCAGCAGCATCGAATACTTGGGGGAAGGCAGCACAGAGCAGAGGATGCATTTTCAACGGCTGGAGTATCTGCTGCACCACAACAGACTTATTCCCAGCTTAACCACAAGTCCATTTTCTATCTGCACAAGAGTCACTTTATTTATCTGGGCTTAAGTTTTCCCATCTGCAGCACGAACAGAGTAAGACTGAATTGAATTCGTAATTTATTATAAAGATCTCACTGGGAAAACACAGTGTCCGAGCGCAAAGAATAACATCCCTGTTAAAAATAAAGATAACAGCAGAGATTTTGAAAGGGTAGTGCCAGCAGAGCAACGCAAACTCTCCCTGGAGGAGCTGAGGGATGGTGAGGATGAGTTTTCTTCTTCATCAAGAATTTGATCAGTATTTGAAAAACCCCTCTTTATAACCACATTCAGCTTTGATTATTCCACCAAACAATCTCACAGTGTCCTTTATTGGCAAAGAAATAACTCGCCAGACCACGGGGCCATATCCTTGGCCAAGATGCTATCAAAAGGCTGCCACAGATGAGGTTACCTCTGGTAGAACAAAGCTGACATGAAGGCAGAAAGATCACCTCCACAGCTTCCAGTATGTTAAACAAAAGGCATCAAAATACTCATGCAACAAACTGACACCTCTCTGGAGAAACAGGTGGCCAGATCCTGAGCCATGAAGCATTGCCAGCCCTTTCTTGGCCATTTCGATATAACATTTGTCATGAGGTATTGAAATACTCTTTAACATGAAGGGCTTGTTTTAATTAATGGCTACTGGCCTGTAAATCATTACAGTGAGGTGGGCTTGGCTAATGCATCACTCTCAGTGTATTTATCCCATTCATTGCAGGACCCTGCACCCTTTGCAACTGGGTGCAACCAACACTGCCCTTAAATCTGTCTAAATTAAATAAGTATCACTGAAGCCAGGTGGTACATTTTCTTCAGCAGCAACAGGGGTGAGGTTCAGCGGATGCCACTTGTGTGCCAGGCAGAGAGCGTGTCCCTTGGAACCGGCTGCCCAGAGAGGTGGTGGAGTCTCTGTCTCTGGAGACATTCCAAACCTGCCTGGACAAGTTCCTGTGCAACCTGCTCTGGGAGGACCTGCTTTGGCAGGAGCGTTGGACTAGATGATCTCCAGATCGTCCCTTCTAAACCCGTATCAATCTGTGATTCCATTAAATGGCCACTGCCCTCCCTTCCCTCGGTGCATCTGACAAAACCAGTCCCTTTGGAATAAAACAGCTGAAAATGGTACATAATGTTCACTCACAAATGGCAGCTATTACTTGAACCATTTTAAGATAAGCTCAGTGGCAGCTCTTTTTACAACAGAAATGAACAAATATTTAGCGCTTGGAAGGTTTTTCCCCAGATAAATGAATATTTTATGCATGCAGAATATACAAATAGTTTAGGAAAATAAACAAGCTTCCTCTTAAATTCTGTTCAGGGGTACCAGAGAAACCAGTCAGGCAGCTGGAGCAAGCAAAACATATTTGTGTGTCTCCTACTTGAGCTGCAGGAGAAAGGAGAAAGAATCTGTGGCTGACCTAGAGAGGGCAAAAGGTAAGACTGGATTCATCTTGGAAAAAAAGAGGTTCTCCTACAAGCCAGACTAAAAAGCATGGTTCAGCTCAAACGTTTTCTTGTAGAGCTAACTGAAAAGGATTATTCTGAGATTAGATCAAATAAAAGGGATATTAACAGCCAGGAAAATGTCCCATATCTCTAAATCATCCCATTCAAATTACTCACAGGGCTCAGTATGATGTAGCCAATTTCGAGAATCACCCAGACCTATTGAGGTGTTTTTTAAAAATGAATCTGCAAAACTGGTTCTCATCTCAAAGTCTGATTTGGCACAAATTCTGCCTCGAAAACACACCTTTTCCTCCCCCACCTTTGGATAAGGAGTACGAAGCAGGAGAAACAGATTGCACAACTACATCTCAGATAAGGAGAACAGTTAATGGTTTAGATACCGTTTCATAAATATTTGCTGAACTAGTTTTTGGATTCTTTCCAGTTTCTGACGTCCATGAAAAACATCATTGAATAATTTGCCATTTTCTTTCACCCTTCTGGGATGAAAAATGGGCAGGGAGGTTTTATCGTTACAATTTCTCACCATTATTTAATGACTGCTCACAGTTATGTTGATGGGTTCTGCCAAAGAAGCTCAAACTATTCTTGAATCTACAGGCCTGACGTGTCCAAATCACAGTAATGTAAATATTTATGTACTCTTTATTAATTAATTAAAACCCCTCTTATGACTGAAATATTCCCAGACCAAATACCTGTGCTCTGCTGTGGGTGACAAGGCAACTAGAAAAGATCTGATATAAACCCAAACCGATTTCTGAATAAATACCTCATTTCAAATTGGGATTTCATGTGCATGTGCTCTACAGGAGACACAGAGGCCTGAAATGCAGCAGCCTCGGAGACAACAAGCAGCAGTGAGTTAGTGCACAACACCTTGCACAAGGAGGTGCAATGCGAATCCACCCTAATAAAGGTATTAAATTATACTCTCAATTGTATCTTATTGATAAATTCTAGGAGTCTGTATGAAAAAGGATCCAAAATTCTAGCAGTTCCCTTATGTATTAAGGACATTGTATATGCCTTCAGAAAATGCTTTATTACAATAAACTTTCAATGCAAATAGTTATTTCACATTTCTTCTTTTTTTTTTCCACATTCTTCAATTTTTTTCATTTCAAACTCAGCAGTCATTATTCATTTTATAAATACATATCTTTAAAAGAGATTTCATTTTGGAGCACTTCTAGATTACTCACACATTTGAACTGACTGTGTGATTTTCATACTTTACCAGTCAGTAACACTGAGGGAGAAAAATCACCAAAACCCACTTGTACTTTGACAGTGGATCAAACACTCACTTGTGGTCCAAAGACCAAACTATGGGGAAAACAGAATCATAGCTATCACATTTTCACCAGTATATGGCTACAAAATTACTTGCCCAACTGAAACAGAGTCAGTGTTGTGCCAGCTGTACCTTGTTCTTCCATTTGAAGAGTTTCATTTTATTCTGGTTTGCAAAAACATCAGAGCCAGACCCTCAAACAGCTTCAGATTTGTTTCCACAAAATTCTTGCACCATTCCCTCGAGCTGTTCCAAAACACCAACACTATTTCATCTTTTTGGTCCAAGTACAAGCCTAAAGTATCATAAATTTCAAATTGGCAGTACAGCAACCTTCCACAATTTCCCCGGGGAGACTGAAAATGCCTGGCTATTGGTTGGTGTTATTTATATTCTATAAATTTCCGCAAAGATCTGGTGGCTGTGTAAGTACTACATAGATGAGTTCATGGGGTCTGTTTCCATTATAATTTCTTTATTCTTACTAAGCAAGCAGTGGCATGAAATCAATGGAGCTACTCTCCGTGAAGATACCACTTAAAAACATGGAGGCATTTAGCGATTACCGAAGCACACGGTGAGGCAGAGCTCTGCATGGCAGGGCAGAGCTTTTGTTCTGTGGGTAATTAAGAAAAATTTTTCATGTTTTGATGAGGATTGCTGCCATCATATTCACAGCTGCCCTATCCCCAGTCCTACTGAGCACAGGGAGCAGCAACCCAAAGCAATGCATGGTACAGATGCGCACCACAGCAGCCTGCAACCAAGAAGCCAACACATTTGGGGGATGCTCGGGTAAGAGAAGTGACTCCTTGAAGGGCAGGAAAAGTGACAGCAGTTGTTGGATGACCAGCAGAGCCCAAGGGAAAGATGAAATGGGAGAGAAAATTCCTGAACTGCACCAGCTCTTTGTAGGACACCCAACGGAGTCTCTCAAGAGTTGATGTTTGGCAAAGAACAGCTGTGGTCTGTAAAGGCTGGAAAAGGGAGTACAAGGGAAAAAAAGCATTAAGCTCCAAGAACAAGAAGTAGGGGTGAACAGTGGAGTTCATCCCCCTAAATCAGGAAGAATTGCAAACTGGGGTGGCAGAGACAGAACAAACTGTAAAGAGAGAGGAGTGGAAGAGAAATATTCCATGAAAAAAATAATCCACAGTTTTTACTTTTTTCATCTCTAACAGTCACAGCCTTTTTGTAATTTTTCAGCATGAGAAATGAACTGAATAGCTGGGATTCCTGACCTGCTGTTGACAACCCAGAAGGCGAGCATCTATGAGAGGAACACCAAAGCCCAGCATGTAGGTGCCCATCTCTCCTGGGGCAGGGGACACCCCGCAATCATCTGCAAGGAAAGGGGATCCCACTGCACCAGAGGTGCCTCGGCCACCCGAGAACCAAAAGCAAGAAACCTGCATGATGGCATTATTGCATCTAGTCCTGCAGCAGGAGGACCTAAGGCAGAGTGGTTTTATTTTTCTCTGTATTTACATATATTACCAAATGCAAATTGTACTGAAATGATTATGTAGTCATCCGATGACAGTACTGGAGGCCGCACAATAGCAGCCTTGTCCTTCCTCCACAATGGCCCTTCCCACCACCTTTCCTACCTTGTCCCCCTGTCTAGAACTACACAGATAGAGGGATGCAGCCTCCTTCTTGTATAGTGGTGAGGAGGAGGAGGCTGGAGACATGCATGGAGAGGTCAGCAAAGGTTTCGTACCAACAGGGGAGAATTATGAGGGTTGGGCTAGGACACCGTGTTCTATAACTCACAGAGCAAAGGACTGACACTTTGGGCTGTAGTCCTCTATGAAGTCCCTCAAGAGATGTCCTGATCTCGGGAGACAAATCAGAGAGCAAAATTAATGTCGGAGACTTAGCGGTCCTTCGTTCAGCCTTGCCCAAGGCACTCAGGGAGGCTGCAACACTGGTGTCAGTGTCACTCTGGGAGGTGTTAAATCAGAATGGTGCAAAAGTCAAGGGTAGCGATTAGTGACTCAGTATGACCTGAATTACACCCTTTAGGCCAGTATAGAGAGCCCAGCACTTTCTTTCTCTAACAAAGGCACTGAATTTTAGAAGTCCTGAAAGACAGGAGACAGGTTTTACCCTGCTTCTAGTGTAGCCCTTAAGGGCTTGGCTGAGAAACACCCTGTGTGGGACAGAAATAGTTCCATGAGACAACAGAAGGAGGATGATACTGCAGCATCCAGAAACGGGAGAAAACCCCATGGAAATAGGAACTGGTGGGTTAAGAGTAAGAGCTCCAACCACAGGCTTCAGCATAAAATCCTTGTGCGTACCCCAGACTCTTTAATGGGATCTGTGTACTCTGCAATATGATTTTTCAGCTTTACTGATTTCAGTGTGGGACTCCTAAGGACCAGCACTTCCACAAGGACTCAGCAATGGCAGCATGGATGAATGGAGCTGCCTTCAAGCTGCTTTGTGCTCCCTCCATCAGCAACGTGCATTGCTCTTAAGGGCTGCAGCAGTAACGGGGACTGGGGAGGCAGTGCCAAAAAAGCTGGGGAAATGGGGTGGAACAATGAGGCAGCAAGGAGAAAAAGGTGATGGTAATTAGCTCCACATAAAACCAGCTATACCTGAACTGTCTACAATGGAATAAGTCTGGCTTAGATTTTCTGGCCGAGTACATATAAGCACATCTGCAGCTCTCTGGAGAGCACTAATTATTTACCCAAAAGAAAACATCCCACTACAATAACATCACAGCACAGCTATCCAGGAATTAAGATGCTCCTGCACGCTGCACAGCAAATTTTATTTTCTTTGAACCTCATGACTATTTGCCACCCATCTTAGGACTCAGTCATGCTGGACATTGACTTATTTCATCTCAGTCGTCCCCGTGACTCCAGGGCACAGGTAAATTACCCACGTACTCACACTGTTGCACAGCCTGGCGGGGGACAGTATGTTCCCCATGTTGGGTTTTCTAAGGCACTACGTGCACGTAGCAACTTTGCTGCATGCAGGTTTAAAGTATGCAATAAATAGTAACCATTAACCCTGAACTGAAGCAAGAGCCCACCTGGAAAAGCATAAACTGGCTGCCTACATACAGTAATGAGCAGTTAAAATGTCATCAAAGGTTTAGAAGCTGAAGTACAAAGATCTCTGCTGGTATCATCCAGCTGCTGAGAAAAATATGGAGGTAACAGCACCCCACAGCATTTAAAGTAGGTCAGCACTGCCAGAGAATAAATACTTTAAAATAAATTTATGGCAATGCAGAAACCTGACACAGTCACAAATTCACTGTAGAGAACGCAGTAAATGTATTTGTTAGGTTAATGAAGGAAACCATTTTATCTGCTCATTTTAATTTACAGAGGTGTGCTGAGGTTTGGGGCTGAATGTACGAGCAACACGGACATTTGGAGACTGGCATGAAGGCTTTAGGAATAGCTACACCCACAATATTCTGCCAGTTCACATCGGAAAGAGCACTCAGACTTTTAGACTGGAACTACAGATGTTCACAGGGGTTTTTTTTTGGAATACAAACGGATCACTTACCTGAGAGCCAGGCTGTTTCACCTGCAGCCACAACCCCCGCAGGTTGCCCAGCTCTTGGGGAAGGGGCTGGGGCTCAGGGATCTCTCATCAGAGCCACGTTCCCTCCCCAAAAGGATGCAAGAGGCTTGGAGGCAAAGCCTCCCTGTTTTACTGTGGCATCCACTAGCACAGTGGAAGCCACATGGTAATGAGCTCTGAACTAGGTGCCATTAATGATAAAATTTCAGTGTTTATTTAACAAGCAGAAGCTTGCAAATAGAAATTCTGGATATAGGATGCACCTGGTGAGAGTGCACTTATTTTAAGATTAAATATTTGATTTCCACCACAAATTATTTACAAAACATAAGACAACCAAAAAAACCAAAATAAGAGCACACACAGAGTTTAGGTTTTACTTTCTAATTTTACCATGTCAATAATAATTTAAAATAATCTACCCACACTGCAAGGAAAAGTGTGCTCTCTAGGTCTCTGACCACAAGCAAGATCACTTTAAATACATCCTAGAAACAAAATTTAGCTAAAGAAAAGTGAACGCAATTTGATTCTAAATAACTCAACAAATAAACAACAAAATTGGAAAAAAAATCACACACAAGTACAAATTATCATTGTGGAAGAAAATCTTAGTGCATTTCTTCAGTATTCTCATGGAACCATGGAACTGTCAGAGTTGGAAGGGATCTCTAAAGATCATCCAGTCCAATTCCCCTGCTGAGGCAGCATTGCCCAGAGCACATCACTCAGGCCTGCATCCAGGCGGGGCTTGAAGGTCTCCAGAGAAGGGGACTCCATACCCTCCCTGGGCAGCCTCTACCAAGGATCTGGCACCCTCACCAGAAAGTTCTTCCTCATATTCAAATGGAACTTCCTATGTTCCAGCTTGTGCCCGTTGCCCCTTGTCCTGCAACCCATTCTGGTTTGGTTTTGTTTTGTTGCTTGAGGTTTTTTTTTAAAGGTAAGACAGCATTGCACCTAAAGCAAGCACTAAGACATATCTGAAAAGTTTTTTTTCACTTTAAAGGTTAATTAACTTAAAAGGGGAAGCCTTTTAAAGAATGTAACCTTTACACCCTACAAAGAAAAGGGTGCAATCTGTCACTGGATTCATCTTACACATACCCTGATCCTGGTCAATAGGAGTAATAATGTGTGTGAATATATATATACCTATCTGAAAATACACATATGTATAGAGAGATATAGGTACACATACAAAAACTAGTGTTGCACATGATTATTTTTAAGTCTTCCCACCTCCCGTGGTCCATACTGCCTGTTGGATCTATACTTTAGGTGATGAAAGATGGCTTTGCGGTTGAGGTTGGCAGGGTGTCCATGTTCTATTCCCTGCCACCGCTTGGATAAATTCCGGCAATTCCCAAAGGCCGGAGCCAGCAAAATGTTGATGGGTCTCTCTTCTCAATCAAATCTTAGCTAGGTTTGTTTAGGAAGAGTTCAATACTATTTTTTTTTTCAGCATAATTTGAGCCTTTTCATAGAAACAGAAGAAAACATTTTTTTTTCTTAAACTTTGTACATTTGACACAATATTGGCCTAAACCTACAAATAAAATAGCATCAACAGCAACAACCTGCAGACAAAGCAACACTTCTTTGATTGCTCACAGGGTCCTCTTCCACAGACTCCATGACTCCTAGACATGCCCCAGACATACCAGGCTCAAGTGAGGACACCACCACAAGCCCCAGACCTGCTGCGTTCAGCCAATTGCCCCAACACATCATTATTGCATTGCAGGGCTCAATTCAGTAAATGTTACTAAATCCCCCTCCCAGCTCAAGCCCCATCCTCCTGCCTAAGGAAGGGACACACCATGATATTAATAATTGTACTGTCTTCTCGGAGGGCTGAGCTTACGCGTGAAGAACAAAACCATAATGTTAAAGCCTTTTGAATTAGCAGGGGCACAGAGGCTGGCAGGGTACCAGCAGCATTTCCAACCTGCTGGTTTCATAGCCTGGCTGTCCAGTTGAGACTTTTCCCTTCAAAATTCTATTTCAAAATTTCTGTTCATCATTTATGTATCATTTATTGTTTACTACACCACATTGGAACACCGCTACCAGTTTGCATGAACTGCCAAATAGCCTACTAACATTACTGAGTCTTCTGGGCCTTTCTTTTTCTGCTCACAAAAACTTCTATCTTTCAGGCTTCACCATTTTTAATTTACTACTCAACAGTTACTTCTCATTATCTACAGACGTAATCCATCCAACCAACTCCACTGAAGATTCCTGGCACTTATTTTAATTCTCCCAGGATAGTGATTACAAGGTGTGCTGATATTAAAATCCCACCAAGAACATTTTTATTGACATTGTTAAGTTGTAGACATCTGAGATTTATTTCCAGATGCACCTCACTTCAGTGAAATCAAGCAGTACAGCTGAAGAACCAGTCAGAACGTTAGTAGAGATGTCCCACTTTCATAACAGCATAACTTCTAACAAAACCAACCTCTATAATTATGCTGAAAAAATACTGTAGGCTGCAATCAGAATACTAAATTATGTCATATAAATTTAAAAAATTAACCAGTTTGATCTAACATTCCCCAAGTCATAGAATAGCCCTAGTTGGAAAGGATCTCAGAAGGTGAGGGAAGATCATGGGAAGGGAAGACTAGATGAGATTATCCAGCACCAATTGCATTTTGAAAACCTGCTGGCAAGACCATTTCCATACCTCAAAATACAACCTTGTTGTATCAAGTCTGTTTTAATCCCTACATTCCAGTGCTGTGTTGAATAACATAGGTCTAAGAGCTTGCCAAGCTTAAAGAAATCACCCTGTGAGTGCCCAACCACTTCCCTCCAGCTGTCAGCGCTAGATTAGCTTCTGAACAGGAACAAGTCCTGTTCACAGCAGCATCATCTGTTTCGAAGGCTGGAGACTGAAATCGTTTCTTGTGCAATATTCAGTAATTTAAAGCACATTCTGACGTGTTTGATAAAATGCCTTTTCCTTCCTTTTCTAGTATTTTTGAGTCTACACAGATTTTCCAACCGCAGCAGGCAGTTGGTGGTGGACACCAGTCCCAGTCCCAATCTCTAAGCTGCTTCCCTGCATGACCATGGGAAAAAGCATGTTTCAGTCTGCCAGGTCTTATTTGCTTCCACTGATTTATCAGCAAGAATCACTTTTCCACACCAGGCTGTGCAGCCACTTTTGCAAAAGGCAGCAGTATCAATGTAGAACAAGGCAGTGTGACCAGAACTATTCTTTCTTTGCATTTTGTCATGAAAAAGGAAAAATCATTGAGGGTTCTTCTCAGAACTTTTATGAATGTGGGATCTTTTTCCTCACTTCTCTTTTCTCCCCTCTCAGTTGCTCTTTGCTCCTTTTTTAGGACTTACCTCCTTTTCACAGAATGCTATACAGTAACAAGTATTGTTTAGTGTGATTATGATATAAAGGCAGTAATACAGCATTAAATAGGCAGCATCAAAAAACCTAAAGGAGCATTTGGTCAGGACACCAGGAGTAAGTGGGACAAATAGCACTGCTGGATCTTGATCAACAACCAGCTGGTGGTTGAGGACTAAGTAAACCACTCCCAAAAGGCTTTCAACCTTGCCCTGGCTGTTGGATACTTCTGCAGTGCTCCTGCCAAAGGTAATTCTCCCCTACAGTTCATTAATATATTCTGAAGGGAGAATTTTATTTAATTATATTAATTACTATATGTATGTATTATTAGCAGCACTTTTTTTCAAGAATGCACAAGGTATCAGCTATTTTAGAAGGAAAAAAAAAAACAACAAAAAAAAGGAGGAATCACAGCTATGAAATACATGTGTATTGCCCTCTCCTAGCACTTGAAGTGAAAATGTTACGAGTGTGGCATAACATACCAGTTATAACGTCCTAAAACTAAATAAACATTTCCATCCACGTACAGCTTGAGATATTTGTTTCTCCAGGACCACTGTCTCTCTTTGTAACTGCAAAGCAGCTTTTGAAAACAAATTTCCCCATCCCTCAGACCAGCCTTCCACTCCAATGCTCCTGAAATACCCTTGTTTAACAAGTTGCAGGAGGTCCTTGGGGACCTCCTGCTGAAACCCTGACAGCACACAGGCATGTGTAATAAACTGTCTGCCACCTCAGCTAAAGCTCTTTTACACAAGGTTTTTCTCTACAGAGAAAATTCCTTGGTGTTAGAGCCTGATTACCTCTGTTAGGACCCTCAGTATGGATTTCCACTGAAATTTTATCAGCAGACACTATTTCTGGGAAAGGAATAAGAGAAATATCTCTAACTTGAACTTTGCAGCATAATCTTCATTGCTTTTGGAAGCTACACTGTGAAGGCAAGGTTTTGTGTAATGCAGTGACAACATCTCCAGCACCTGTACATACAGAGCTATTTAGCATTATTATCTCTAGGGCAGGAGAAAGGGAAGCAGAAAGGAACCGGGAGAAGAAAATTAAACCCCTATAACTGCCTGGAAAACACCATTTCAAATGCTAGGCTTCAAGGTCATGGAAGGAAGTGACCACTGACTGGGACTATATTTAAATGTAATATGAATCTTAATACTGTGCTTATTTTTAGGCAAGAATAATAATTATTCCCCATTCTTCTGTACAAACTTGTTCTTAACAGGCATCCTGTCCAAAGAGTGATCCAGGACAACTTCTAACATTGACAGGAGCACAGTATGGTGCTGTCCAAAGGAACATCAAGGGCTGTTATATTTTCCTACCACCACAGAGATATTAGCAGTGCACTTCCAAGGTGGAATTTCCTTCCCCACGGCCAAGACCAACATCTCATCCAGTCATGATGATTCAGGTATCAAGGCAGACTTCAGACTACATACCAGATGAAAGCCAGCCCAGCCAGTATCCCCCAAATCTCCAAGCCTTTACTTATCTGTGATAACTTTCATTGTGGTCTTCAAAGCCATGGCTTGCCCAGAGTGATTCAGAGCCATTCTGGGAAAACTGAACAACAGCAACATCCACTAATTTACAAATTCTTCCTGCCAGGAAAGTAAATTTCAAGGTAAAAAAGCTGGTAACAGTCTTGCTTACTCCAGCCCCTTTCCTGTAGCACATTATGGTGGTGGCTTTTGGTTTCCATGACAGGACTAAGCCTTGCCATTGGAAGCTCTGAAATGTGCTGTGGAGTGCTGTGTGTCTCTGTGTATAGGATGTAATAAATGTTCTGTAGATCCTTCTAGCATGAAACCTTTGGAGATGTCCAGTACCAACGCTGACAGATAAGCACAACTTGGAAAGAAGTGGAGTCATTTGCATTCAATAAAAAGCAAGCACAGAACTATGGGGATGTCTCTTCAAGTATCCATCTCTCTCACACACATAGACACCCACAGCAATATAGTCGCTGGCCACAAGTGCCATTGCACACAGATCTTTTTATGAAACTCAATTTGTTGTTCTAAGGAACCACCAGATCAGCTTGTTCCTCCAGATGTAACCGCAAACGTTCAGCTGCCTAAACTAAGCTCTCAGGCCAAATTCATCCCTTTTTTTTCATCGAGGAAATGAGGTAACAGGACAATCCAGAGCAGTCCATAGTGATCATACCCCACTACTAAAATTCTTCAGTTTATAAAAATCACTAAGAGGCAGTTCCTGTGTCAGCTACTCAGAAAGCTGCACAGCGAGTCAGTGCCTCCAGTATTTTACAAAACTAGTTGTAAAGTCGTAACTTTGACATACGAGTTCAGCTATGGCCAAATGCTCAAAAGAGGGCTTGCATCTGAATCTACTATTTGGCAATTCCTATTTTAACAACCTGGTTTAAGTTGCCTTTAAGCCCTGCCAAACTGTAATGAGAAAGGGCAGGATTTTTCCAAAGCTGCGTCTGCCCCAAACAGGAACTGGCTGGGAAAACTTCAGCCAAAATATTTAAACCATTTCTAAAAAATGTTGCAGAGAATAAGTAATTTCTGTATAAGAAACAATTTTCTGGTGAATTTCAGAGAGAGTTTTCTAGCTCCTTCATTTGGATCAAAGAGTTTTGATTTGGCCGGGCAGACTGCATCAGGCAAATATTTCTGCTCTTACAAAAATGCACCTAAATTCAGCTACTTCATCCAGGGACTTTGACGTTTACACTGGACAAGCAATGACAGCAGTGGGACTGAACAACTGACATCCTCAAAAGACCAAAGAGGAGGAGTATGGAAGAAAATTTGTCCAGACTAGCCAGTAAACAGCTATGGTGTCTGGAAATATCTAAAAGGAGCAGGGAATTGAGAGGTAGAGGAGAGAACCTAACACTTACTGGGTAAGGGTAATGAAATTGAGTTCAGAGGCCCACAGAATGGAAACTGTGATTAAGAAGCAATCATAAGGTAGAGAGTGCAGAGTGGTGGACAGGCTGAAGGCATAGGATGGGAATGAGACAGCTTTGTTGGGAATAGGCAGAAAAGTTCATTCACTATTTCCCCCCCTCTCACCCCAAAAAAAATAATTAAACAGAATTGATTCCTCCTGAGGAAAGTGAAGATACAGGGTTGGGTCATCTGACATTATGGACTGGAGTCAACTATGATTAAAACACCCCAAACTGGGTCTCACCACAAAAGTCTACATGTTTTAAAACTCATAGGACAGTAAAAGGATATGAAGGGTGGCATTCAGTTGCCTAAACAGAAATCCCTATCGCCATCTGAGACAACAGAGAACAAAACACAGGGCTGACATCTGCCACAGCATCTACACATGACCTGTGCTCTACAGGAGAACACTTCACCAATTTGCCTGGCATCCTTTCAGAGGAAATATGTTATTCTTCTTTCTGATTGGCATATCCTCTCCAAAGAGAGGACACAAGCTGGTAGCCCAATGTCAGTACATGTGCCAACAAGGAAGCTGAAGGCATGGCAGGGTGCCTTAGCACAACTCCAGTGGTATAGCACATGCTCGTACATGGGCATCTTAATGCATTTGTAGAAAATAATTTAAGTTGGAGAAGTTACTTGTATCCAAGCATTTCCTAACGTTTGAGGTGCTGACTTCGTAACCTTACCAATATTCTTTCAACACTTCTTGAGTATGCTTATATAAAATCTATATATATTTATTTGGACTGGGACAGTCAAAACCATCTAATGAAATTAATACGAATCCTCTTTGATTTGTAATAGTCAATAAAACATCACCATACACACATAATGCACAGCATGTTCCCTACCGATAGGTACCTTTGTCAACTAAAGAAACCCCAGAGCAGCTTTTCCCGACCACTAAAGACAAATACAGTCAAATAAATAGCTTCTGAAAGCCAAAAGCAAAGTAAGGTTGCCACTGAAAGCAAGGCCAGACTAGCACAATTTCCCTGCCTCCTGTTTCTCTGTGCTTGAGGAATTCAAACTCACTGAAAACTCTTTATCTAATTTGTGAAGACCAAAGAGGAAGTTCGAAGCACCATGAAAAGGTTACTGAAGAGAACAACTGGAACACAGACATGTTTTGCACTATGTTAACCACAAACAATTTTTTTTTTTAAATCTCGAATGTAAGATCAAGCAATTCAGGCCTCAAACCTGATGTGGATATTTGGCAATGTGTGTGCAAAAGAATAAAGAAAACTCTGCTCTTTGTACTGCTGTTATAGCTATTTGCTTTCTGGCGTGAGTTCACAGTTCCTGAGATCTTATAATACATTCTGTAACCACAGAACTGCAAAGGTTTGAGAACTTTACTAGACCTTGGGCCAACAGTTCAACAAACAACTACAAAAGAAGAGTTCAGATCTTCAAAGAGAAAGAGGAAGGAAATCAACTGTCAGCCAGCCTGAAAAAAAAAAAAAAAAAGAAAGAAAAAAGATGTAGATGATATGTAGATGATTTATTGTTTACCAGTTTACTTTGGGGGAAAAAAAAAGATAAGTAATGAGAGCCTATGAGAACAATAGTGAAAGGGAACAGAACCTTAAATTTTCGCCCTGCAAGGGGACACTGTATATTTTGCAGCAGGGATGGGCCTACGTAGACCTTCACAGAGCCACTGAGTGGCACCTATCTGTGCGCTTCTTCACATCATCAGACATATCATCCTCACACAATGAGCACTGAAATTACCTTCTCCACACTCAGGTGGCCTGACACAGCACACATCTAGGCTGAAGAAGCCCTTAAGAAAAGCAGCAGGTGAAAAGTTCTGCCAGACTGTATCCAACTGCTACCTCTGGAAAATACTTGAGATGTTTAATGTTGGTGACCTACCCCAAGCTAGAACAAATCATGCATTTCAGAAAAGGAGATGCTAAAAATCTTCAATGAGGAAGAACCATAGCTCACTACTCATTAGAAAACTGCAAGAGAAAAATATCTTAACATTTGGTTTCCTCTGCGTATCCCATCCTGGGGATACAGAACTCAGCCAGGACTCACCTCTAAACTGCTCTTTGCATCTCTTGTGATCAGGGGAGCATCGGACACAGAAAGGGAGGTCAAAAAGATCTTTCCTCTATGCTTCCCTAACAGATCCCAGACAAAGTGGAGGAAGATGAAGCCTGACTGGAAAGCATAGGAGTGAAAACGAGACACCAAGATATCGTAAGCCTCAAAGAGTAAGGGCAGGGGAAGGGACAGATGAGCAAACCGCAAAACAGTGTTGAGAGACAGAAGAGAGTGGACAATGAATACAGGCAAGAGAACAGGAGAATACAGAGAGACAGAAAAATGACACTGCAGTTAGGAGGGTTTCCACAGAAATGTACAGAAAGCAGAGAAAATACGAGAAAAAGTTACAGGGGATGTAGGTGAAACAAGAGAAGAAGAGTCAGAAACAATCTGTTGTGTCACAAGTTACAGTTATACGTTTCTGCTCTATGTATCACCCGTACAGAAAGTTTAAACCAAAGCCATCTCAGCAACCTCAGCTCTTTTAGGAGCAATTTTTTAACTACCTGTACAACATTGCAATAAGAACTTCATAGCTCCACACCAGATCCCCTAAGAAGGAATGAACAGATGCTCTTGCCAAAAAAAACCTCCATGATATCCCTAGGATAATGTGTGTCATCTCCAAACTGTCCTAATGATTAATATATTATAAACTGATTTTGATACACTGCTGCTATTTCTTCTGACAAAAAGTTTCTGATTTGTTGCTTACACTGAAGGAACAAGATGAGCTGAAAAAAACAGCCAACAGCTGTTTTTCATATTTCAGTTGCCTCTAAGTCTCTCATGGTTCTTACAAACCTTTAAAAAACCTTTAAGAGGTATTTTACAGTTTTGTGGGGTTTTTTGTTTTTTTTTTTTTTAATAATAGTTCTCATATTGACACTTTGGAAACATGTCTTCTCTTCTAGGTTAATCCATTAGTGTGCACATGTTTTCTTCCCACAGGGGAAAAGTAGCTGTCTCCAAGAATCTTCATACAGCATTTATTTATTTAAAGTAAAAAGGAAGTTATTATATCAGTGATGTCACTCTTTCCTTAACTAATAGTGGGTACATAAACTGGCTTCATCTTGTTATGGTGAACCTCATCTTACTAAACCATGTGACCTTAGGGAGCATTTAATTTTATTTAGTTAATTGACTGATACACTTCTATCAATCCAGCTCACTATTTTTGGCAATAACACGTTTGCCTGTGTTTCTCATTATCACTTCTTTTGCTCCCTCTTATTTCTGTCCTTTCATCATTTTGTTCCACCAACTAACACACACATAAAATATAAAGACTTTAAGTTTTGTCTTCACTGAGTATCAGTGAAGACAGTATCAGTATAAGTTTTGTCTTCACTGAGATCCCACCTCTTAGGATCTCTAGTTTTACCTATAGGATACAATTTCTCCCAAAAGCATCCTAAAATACATGTATTTGAACATGGTTACATCCTTTATCAGTTTCAGTGCTGTTCCAGTGAAGAAGGTCAGGCATATGAAGTAAATTTTGAATTCTGCCCTTGAGGGTCTGAAAGTTAGGATTATTCTGCTTAATCTCAGTCTTTCTCATCCTCTGCTTCCACCACCTCTGCTAAAAATCTCAGGTTTGCACATCTACTTCTAGAAGACTATAAGGGGAGATCATGGTCAGCTGAAACATGCTGCTCCCCAGATACAGATCTGGGAAAAGAAAAGCTTTGACGGTAACTGCAACCTGGACCAAGATACCAGTGCTAATAGAAGTCCAGAATGTGCATTATATTGCCAATAACAGCAATCTCCACAGGTCATGTTTCCCTACTGATATCCGTGAATATTTTTTGACCACAAATACATATTACATAAAACGTAAGTAATATTTACATCAATTATAGCAACTAAGAATGACTCCAGGAATAACATCCTACCTTCCTCAAATACCTCAACACCTTAAACTGGTAATTTGGTTCTCTTTGTTCCCTGTCCTATGTGGTTGTAAGGTTTTTGAGCAGTTCCTAAATAATGCAACCTTCAAGCCAAACTCTGGAGGCAAGGCAGCCCAGCAGGCAAACCCTCAGGGTGCTCGAAGCAGAAAGAAAGTCTGCAGCCAAAAAGCTATACAGAAGCTTGAAAATAAGGTAGGAATTTACCCCAGAAAAGCTCTGCAGCCAGGCCTGGCTGAACTGCTGGCTGCCGGGGAAACGTGAATCTGGATGGCTCTTCAAGGGACAAGGCATTCACCTGCTGCCAAGGAGCCACAGGTTTGCTCCCATTCCTGAGCTGCCAACAAGATGAAGTAGCTTTTGTAACACACAGGGCAAATTAGCATGAAAAAGAATATAACAAATTAAAAGCGCTATGAAGATGAAGGCAGAAAGTGGTTATAAATTAGGATTTTCCAGGCTGGGACTGATTTGTGGGTTGTTCTTCAATTATTCTGGGTTTATAAGTTTGTTACTATAAATACACTCATTAAGCCAGTGCAAATATTTGTTGAAGCTGTTCACCTGGTATTCGTTTTTATGGAATCACATAAGGTATTTGTAGGCCAAAGTTTAACACCAAAGTTCAGAGAAATGCTGATCATGTTTAATAAGGAGTGGAGTTCATAATAACAGGCAAATAAAACTTCTCACGCTTAGAGAGTTCTACAAACACATTCTAATTCATCTTCTCAATAGCTCGATCGAGGAGATAGGGACAAATTATACTCCTTTTTAGAAAACAAGGAAAGAAAACCAGAGAAAGTAATTTACCCAGAGTCAATCCAGGAGTGGGCAGGAGGTAGCGAGCTTTTGATGGCACGTAACTCTCATTAAAGTTCACAACAGATACAAGACTCGTGTGCAAGGGAAAGTGATTAGAGCCTTAAATCCAATCAATGCCGGGTTTACTGCATTATTCCACTTCAACAACTTCTTTACTGCCTACGCCAATGCTGCTTTCCCAAGGAAGTTTATTTGTACTTGCATTCTTCTTTCTACAATGATTTTTCTCAGAGGAATGCAAATGTCCTGTGTTTGGCATCACTAGCAGGGCTGCCTCTGTGAGTAAAAATGGTCACACCTGGATAAACGGGAAGGTGAGGATTAGGGACTGTTAAAGAATTAAGGACTTAAACGAAACTACAAGCAAAGCTCATAATTCAGTGAAGGCTGAGAACTGCCCAGAGGGATGAAAGGTACACATCTTAGAGATATGTTCTAGGGATGGGTTTTGTCAGTGTTAGGTTGACAGTTGGACCAGGTGGTCCGAAAGGTCCCTTCCAACCTGTAGACTTTATCTACTTGTTCCTTATTTCTTTGTTTCTGTTCAAAAAAACACACCAGGAGATTTTGGAAAATGGCAACTTTCTTCTCAAGCAGCAGGACTCCTTTTTCAGAGCCAGGAGAATGCAGCAGTTCATATCTCACACACAAATATATACAGTTAAACTAGTGTTCAAATGAACAGCCAAGCATTGTGTTTTGGGGTTGTTTTTTTTTATACCAAAACCAGATAGAATCAACCCAGAGAAGGACACCTGGCTTTCTGGCTTCACAAACCCCACTTTGCCTACCTGCTTAGCACAGAGCTGCTCTCCTCTCCACAACCCACCACACCATCTCACCAGGTTTGTGTCCACATCCCAGACCCTCCAGGTCCCATGCCAACAGCCAAGGCTGCTTTTTCAAGACTCTTACTCTGCTAACATGGGCCCAGGGAAAGCTTATAAATGGCATGTGCATATTACACAAGAATTAAAAAATAAAGCTAGTCAAGAAAACATGGTTTACACACAGATAGTGGAAGGAACTTCTCTAGAGATGTATGATGTGTTACATGACAGGACAGTCTTAGGTTGGCAGTAACACATAGCTCAGTCGTTTTTAAGCACAGAGAAAAAAAAATGTGTATAGAAGCTTCTGAAACATTTCTGTCGTCAAAGAAATTAACACTCTGGTTTCCAACAGCAGGAGAAGCACTTTCTATCCACTCAAATAATAGCCACGCTGTCACCTATGTGACCACAAAGATCTGCAGAGGAAATCTTTAACTCTATTTTCTCAGTTTGTATAGAGGGAGTAAACAAAAGCATCCAAATAAATGTATTAAAATATAGATATATAAAACAAATAAGATTGCATTGGAGTGGTTTTCTCTCTGACTGGTACTTTTCATCATCCAAATGAGGGAATTAGAGAGCAGGAGACACAACCCTATTCTATAATTTAAGATTCTTTTGAGGGATCAATGAATTACTGCACCTACTCAGATGAGAAAATGATAAACTTCTTACATGGGTAGGTTAAGAATAAATCACAAACTAATCTAATATAATCTGAAGCAGTGAACAGCTTCTGAGTGAAGAAAGAGCAGATATGACATGCCTTGAATTCTGTTAAGCTTCTTACATTGCCACTCAAAAAACCATCAAAAGGGATTGCCACTAAGGTTGGAAGACTCCTGCAGAAGGTTATTGTTGGCCTGGTTGTAGGCAGTGCTTTTATTTATTACCTGGATAAGAGATTAGAGAAGATACTTCATAATAGTTATGAAAGTATTTCATTTAGTCTGCATGAGGTTTCTGAGCTTTCTTAGGGACAGCAAGAATAACAGTATGATCTTGCAAACTGAGACATGATCCTCATCCATGAAATTAAATGCTACAAACTACAAAGTGCTAGAGAAAGGAGGAAGGAAATGCCTAAATATGAAGCAGGGAACAGCTGGCTATTAGCCAGGCTGCTTAGAGGGAAAACTACTTGAGGATGAGTCAGTGACACAAAACTACTGCAAAAAAGGACAAATGCCACAAAGGTACACTAGGAGAGCTGTCAAACAGCATTAGAGGCAATTTTTCCACTTCCTAAGATTTTTATGGGCCCCTGTCTATATCTTTTTTTTTTTTTTACCAGAGCTTCTTCAAAGCACAGTGCCCCAAAACGGAACAGTCCAGAGAACAAGAGGAGGATTATCAAATATGGCCTAGACGTTGATAGCACTGGGGCTTCAAGTCTAGGAAAGAGAAGACAAGAAATAACATGTCAACGGTCAAATAGTGCCATGGTCACTAAGCCGAGAGCAGAAATAAATTAACTTAATTTGCAGGAAATAAGATTTAGGTTAGACACTAGGGATAATTTCCTGTCAACATGGCAACATAGTTTAAGAGACTACCAAAGGATGCTGCAGAACCTGCTGCTTTGGAAGGTGGCATATGCCACGAGTAAGAACTTCTATCAAAACCAGCTTAGCTAAAGGTGGCCTGATTTTGTTAGCTTTGGAGGCTGGATCAGAGTTTTGTAATGTCCCACACACTCCACTTCCATGGAAAAGGTGGACTCGGATGAGGGAGGATGTAGCATCTTCTCCTCCTCCCATCTGAATTCAGCAGAAGCAGCTCTTCAGCCTGTACATGCCTGTGTGCAGAACCAGGATCAGAGAGTTGGTTGCAGGAGCACCACGTGGCTCCTTAAGCAGGTGGTCCCTCTTTTCATCGGTCTTGATGGCTCTGTGTGACTTATCAGCCATCCAGGACCTCAATCCAATCCAGCTACACCCATCCTGCTTTAGCACAAGAGGCTGGACTGAGGCATCTCCTGAGGTCCAGAATGGGAAGGCAACTCTTCCAGGTGTGTCACAGAGATGGGGCTTAAGACCTTGGCTTTGAAAGGCTGAATCAATCCTAGTTTCAATTGTTTTCTACCACAACAGACAAAATAATTATGAGCTGTCTGATGATGCACAGCAGAAATGAAATATAGTTTTCATAACAATAGACCTGGCTCCCTTCACCACACATCACAAATGGAAAGAAAAAGACATATTTGAATAGTCCCAGTCTTACATGGCTCTAACAGCACTCTCACTGTTAGATATTCTTACAATCACAAAATTTGTAGTATTTTTTCCCCTTTCATTCAGAGCTTCTGTATTCAAATTATTCCTGCTAGAGAACAACTTGCACAAACAGGATTCTATGTTTTCAACAGTTTTCAACAAATTACATAATTAATATAGAAAATAAGCACATGAACAAACATGCAGATACTGATATCCATTCTTGTTTGTTCCTTCAACCACATCAACTGCATTTTCCCTGTGCACTCAGGACTTTAACCGAGGTTGGTGAACAGTAGGGTTTAGCCAGGCCTCTGCTTCTACAGGGAATGGGCAAGGTCCTGTAGGTGCCAACTCCTTTGTCTCTCAAGTCCCCTTGTCTGCACAACCCTCTTTTCTTTGGTGCCAGAAACATGGCACTATTTTGGCAGAAACTGCCCCTTCCCTTCAGCAAAATCCCCTCAGGGATCGCTTTTGGGAAAAGAGAGCTCCAGAAAAGGTACAAAGTTTAACTCACAAACAGGCTGAGTAGGTTTTCTGAGTAGGTCTTTTTTTATTCTGTTTTCACATTGCAAAATGCTCTTCCAACCAGGCTAAAATCCCACCCAAGCTGTTCACCAAGGACTTTAGCTACATCTCAGAATTCTTGCAAAATACACGAGCCCTTTCCATTTCGCTCATAGTGAGAATGCAGGACAGAGGCTGCCCATAAAGTCAATCACAGATTCAAGAGCAAAAAGCATCCTGACTCATGAACATTCCTCAGCCAACACACCCTTCTGCAACCAGCTCCATAACCCATGTGAAGATGAAGACTGGAACTGGGAGACATGAACAGGTTGTCACTGTACTGGGAACACTGAGTCACACCATTGTCCTTGTTTGCTTTGCTGCCTATGGATTTTTCTTCATACACTGTCTGGGTAACACTGACGAAAGCAGAGACATTGATGAAAGCCCTGTTCCACCATACTGGTCTTGCTGTGATAATATTTCTATAATAAATAGGTGCTGAGAGTGCAAGAGTGAAATGTGACCCTGGCATGGTATCACATGTAATAATTCAGCAAGTTTTGGAGTTTCAAGGTACAGAAACATTGGCCTGATTAGTGTCACAGCAGTAAACACTATGTTTGAAAGTGTTTTACTATGAGTGCAGAAGTGAGGAAAAGGGAATTTAAAGCAGCCCTGTCATCCTAGGGACCAGGTTGCTCCTGCATCTCTCACAAGCTTTGAGGCTGCCTTTCTTCAAGTCACAGGAGAAAGTTGCAGAAATGCAACTCATGGGGCTGGCTCCTGCTTTTCTCCTGTGACTGCCCTGCACTCCAGCATGGGAGCAAGGCTCCACCATGCAGCTGTAGAAGGCAGACCAGTGAGACAAGGCCGACACAGGATTTCCCAAAGCCACGGAGAATGGCACATAGTGCTGAGGCCAGGAGCATCCTTCTCTGCCTAAAGCTTAAAATTGCTTGTCTTTGGCCATGCCATACTGGGTGCCACAACTGCCCTTGTTGGTGTTGGCCCAGAACAGGGTGTTGCCGTGGCTGACATAGCGGTGGTCCTCTCGCACACAAAGACAACAACACTGAATACTTCTAGCTTGTTGGAGTGACCAGTGGGGGAAAAGGCTGTGCAAGAGCAAACCAGCCTGGAGTCTACACCCCCACTCAACGATTTTACGACTGGATCCTGGTACAGATGGGACTGCACCCAGCAGTAAGGGCTACCCCCAGCATTGCAGACATGGAGTCATTTTCTCATGTCTTCAGCCCCCTTTCAGAGGCCAAGGCCGATACCAATACAATCAAGCAGGTTTAGCTCCTGCCCATTGCAGCTCCAGAAGCTGGTGGAATTCTTTACTCAGCTGCAGGAGCTCTTGGCAGGTCCCAAGGGGAAAAAAGGCTTGGGCAGCAGGATGAACAGGATCCAGTACAAACTGCAGTGTTCCACGACCATATCCTCCTGGGGCACGGCCTGCTGATCCAAAGGCAGCCTCAGTGTCCAACGTCTACTCTGTCCTGCCCACACTCTTCTGAATGCACACCAATGCTGAAGCTGACTTAGCTCTTGGAATAAAGTTGCCAATTTTCACAGCTAACAATGCTCCAGCTCAATTTGGCCTCCTGGGCAAGGACTTCCATGCCCAGCACCTGCAAAATGAGGCCACAGGCAGACAAGTAGTGCACAAAGGAAAAGAGTCACTCAAAAGGGCTGAAACTGTGCCTGATCAGTGAGAAGGGTGCTCAGAGCCACCATGGAATGGGGAAGACTGGCACACTGAGGGTAGAAAGAGGACATTAAAAGACGATGTGACACATGGACAACATCAAGGGTGTGCATTAAGGCACACAAGCTGATGATCAGAGCCTGGTGTAAGCCTCAGCCAACTGAACAGACCATGGGAAATTGCCCAGTGGGTCAAGAGAAATTGCTGACCACAGTAAACAGAGTGAGAAGCTGACAGGAGTTACAGTGTCACAAGGAACACTCAAATTTCATGGGTAGTTAAGGGGGATAGATATGAGAGGTGTCCACATTTCACAGACAATTGAAGAAAGAGTTGGGGTCATTCTGGGGAGACCCAAAATGAATTGGGCAGAGACAGCATCCATTTTTAAAAATGCTTTGTTATGAGTGCAGAAGTGGGGAAAGAGAATTTAAAGCAGCCAAAAATGTAAAGTTTTCATTTTGACACAGTTCTTTATTCCTTTTGCTTTTAGCTGGAGAAATACAATCACGATGCAATGCCCAACCAGCCATGCAGCAACCTGTCCAATTTACAGCAGCGCTTGGCAATTTAAGGTTTTCCTTCAGGTGCTGACAGTCATGATGCAAAAGAAAAGCCACATGACTGATTACAGCCTGCACTCTCTCTGGAAACACAAAATAAAAGAGGGATGGGGGAAGAAAATCCTCAAACCTTGTTGTTTAGGTGGAGTTTAGGAGCTAGATGAAGAGTTTATACTGTTATGTATGTCCATCTTTCTGTCCCAGACTGATGAAGACATTCCTCAGGATGATGACAAGGAAGGATCTGTGTGGTGACAGGTTGTGCAGGTGGAGGACAGAGGGCTGGCAGTCACAAAAACTGAACCTTGGCCCCCAACTCCCCAGATATCAGATGCAGATTGTTAAAATCTCAGGTGACCACTAACAGATGCCAGAAAGTGGTAGTGAACAGCATGGTCACTTTCTCATTTAGAAATGGGGGCGTATTCCCATCAAATACATTTTGACCCACAATTTCTAATTCTAGTCATCTCTTGTTCGGCAATTATTGTCTTAAAGTAGTCCTTGGGGATGTCATCAAGCCCAATTCATTCTTTTGCTTTGAACTATATTGACCTCCATAGAAAGACACACGCTACTTCTGAGAAATTAGAGAACAGGCCCTGGATAAAGCTTTCTGTCTTTTTTGTTTCTTTGTTTTTGAGAACACAAACCAGATTTACAGTTTGAAACTTTCTGTACCAAATTCGAAATTTTAAATTATGGGTCAAATTCGTACCATAGTATGTATTTGTGGTGTGTTCTTTTAAAACACAATCTGTGTTTTCCCACAGTTACCCCGTACTGCATTATACAAGAAACCAGCTCAACTCTACAAGGGAGGCTGAGAAAAGAGAACAAATTTTCTCCATGGCATTAGAGATGACAACTGCTGGAGGCAGGTTACCAGACTTAACTGACAAATTATTTCACCTGCTATTGCAAATCCTGAATTCCTAAGTACTTTAGACAAACCTCTTCATAAATCTCTTAATCTCCCACTTGAAACAATTCCCAGGCTGGAACACCCAACTCCAAGTAATATAAAATTAACCCTCCCCAAAGAAAACTCACAGTTTTAACAAGATGTGCTCTACAGCAGTTCAGCTTGAGTCAGATACATGCAAGTTCACTCAAACCTGACTGATCTGTACAGACAGAGGTTTTTCTTTTAAGATGGGAAGAACTGAAAGGAAATTAAAGGTTAAAAAGGATTAAGATAAAAGTCATGCAAATGAAGAAGCCACAAAGAAACAGGAACTGCAAACCGATTATTTTTAACAAAACCCAAAATACCAAGGTATAATGATAAGGCTGAAAAAAGTTAACTCATTAAACACACAATATAAATGAATTAATATGGCCAGAAAATTTTCCTTAGCTGTTTGTAAATTAAAATATAGGTATATAAACCAGTTCAGGTCAACGGAAATTTTATTCCTGAATTAAGATTCTATTTTGGGGGAGTATAATCTTCCCAGAAGTAGGTTACAATTCCTAATTCCTGGAAGATGGTATCATCAAGTCAACAGGACACTGAATTGAGAGCCATCCCTGTTGCTGACTTACTTTCTGACTTTAAGGAAGTAATTTCTCCTGTGTTTGTTTCTGCTGAAGCCCCTCCTCAGCTTTTATCATAATTAATATAAACTCCTCGAAGCAAAATTTTTCTTTCACTGTATGTCTCTATAGGGTCTAGCACCAAGAGGAACAAGGATTTCACCTTAATGCAAGCATCAACAAAGAGAGATTCATAAATCCTTCAAAGGCTGTTCTTCCCACATAGTTTGATTTCAGCAGAGGCCAAGGAATGGTAAACAGTAATTTCTCCATTATTCCCAAGCACTTTTGTTTGACCTGCTGTATCCCTTCCACTGGTAATCTCCAGTTCGGAATGTAACTGGCACTGAAGCCTCAAATACATTAATTACAGGTAGAACATCTGATTAGAAATTTAAATGTTTCAGTTAAAAGCAATCTGCACTAGAAAGACTACCTGATGTACTATCTATTACCTGGTAACATAATCTGTATTTGACAAGGATCTACTAATGCTTATTCAAGGAGATTTGTGCAGATTCAACTTCATAATTCAAAGTGGAAGGGACTCCCAAGTCTCTAGAGTTTTAGTCAGCCCTGTCTTGAAAAACTCCAAAGGCTCATAAACTTTGATGAGCTGAAAGAAATTATCCCTTTCAAAACAACACAAGGGTTCTGTCCTTAAAATAAAGTGTTTGTGTGATACTCTTCTGATTCGCTCTGACACAGAAACATTTTACTGTTGCACTGAAGATCTTTCCATCTCACCATCATCTTAAAAACCCCAGATGTTGCACTGATGATAGAGTGAAATTCTGGGTCCATGTAAGCTGGAGGTGGAATTTCCTCAGCTTTCAGTAGAGCACGTCCCTGGTTACAAGGCCCCAGGTACGCAGAGATATGAATCTAAACTCAGAACTTCTCACTTGGAATGAGGGTTGATAATTATATTCATTTTAAGGAGACAAACTGCCTTTTCAGTAGACTATCCGTTTCTAAAAGACAGTCCTCTAAGATCCAAAATAGGACCATAAGATCAGAGGATAGTTCAGGTTGAAAGGGATCTACATAAATCTTTATTCCAACCTCAAGCTTAAAGCATGGGCAGCTATAAGGTCAGACCAGGGGTTTAAAAGAAAAATATAGCAACACCATCAAAATGACTCTACAAGCACTCCATATTTCAAAAAAGGGGGGAAAAAATCATATTTTTAATTGAATATCATCTGAGTTTTTGGAAAACACATTTGGAACATTCAGTTTTGGTTACGCAGGAAAACAGACAATATTGGGTGGACAGTGAATTGTTTTGGTGTTATATAAGACATTGGTTAAAAATCCATGTGACTTCAAAGGGGGATTACACAAGATTATAGACCTGGGGTGAAATTCTGGCTCTGATTAAAATCACTGGCAAAAATCCCACTGGCCTGACCACTGCCAGGATTTTACCTCTAATCTCAAGTGCCTGTGTTTTACCATGAAAACCCACACAGACAAACCCAGAGGGCATCTCTCCGCAACAATAAGGCCTGGACAACATTTTTCCGATCTCCCCCAGAGCTGTGTGTGGGTTTTGTCTCATTTTTAAGATATTCTTTCTTCCACTGTAGATTTTTCTTTCTATACAAATTAGGAAGACTGTGTATGCAAGCAAAAACAATGGAACTGTTGGGGAAAAAAAAAGCTGTAAACCAGATTTTTCTATTCTTTCAAGCCATGTCTTTAGGAGCAACAAGGAGCACAGAAGTCTTCCATTTCACTGCCTTTCCCCACCTCTGGTAAAGGTGGAAAGACCATGCTCCACCTTCAATAATGGCCTGAGGGTGTTACCCTGACACACAGTAGCTTGCAGAACATCCTTTAGAAAAGCATCCTGAGATCAGGGTGGTGCTAGTGAGACCCAGGTGAGCACTGAGGTTGGGAACACTGTTCACATCAGCATTTTGTCTGCTTGTTCATGTTCTCCTTTTCAATATCCACCTGTCTTAACCACAAGGACACGACCTGGGACCACAACTGAAAAAGCAGCCTAAAAGCAATCACTGAAATGTTCTTTGTGCCACAGATGATGTTTCACATGGAGGCTGGTAGCCAAAAGGCATTCAGACTTAAAATAGATTATGATCCTGATTCTTATAGTGTTTCCTCGTTTCCCACTTGACTTGTTCCAGTGTGTCCTACACCAGCAAGCATGAAGTTAACACCTCTATGTGTAACCATCAGACCAACAGAAAGAGACCCAGCCACCTTCTGTGCTATCCAAGAGGAGATCATCCACAGCTGTCAGTGCACGGATAAAAGCCCCCTCGGATGCTGTCTGGAGATGCTTGCTCTTTCCCGTAAGCACAGAGGTTATGCATTATCATATATAATCCCAACTTCCATTGCTGGGAATCCAGCCCAATGCCACCATGTGTTTCAACACAGCTCTGCAGTTCAGCAAGAGCTCTTCCCTGATAAAAAATGAGCTTAATGCTCATTTACAGCAAAAGTGTTGTGACAGTTAACTGTGTAATGCTTGCAAAAGCCTCTGAAAATCTAAATCACTATAGTGTTCAGTTATTACCCTTGATTATTATTTCTCATGCAGGACTTTGGGTTGGGGTTTACAAAGGCAAGGGAAGATTAATTACAACTCATCCTAAAAAGAAAAGAGGAGGAAGTGGATCACCCTCAATTTTGCTCTCATGAAAAAATGCAGTCACTTAGAGCAGGCTGAAGATGCTGAGATGGCCAAGCTCATTAGCCAGTCTACAAGAGTGCTCAAGCAAGCACTAAGCACACAGCCCACAAGAAAGAGATCGGTCAATTCCTGCCTCTCAGCGGTGCACACACCAGCAATACAGTTTCACAAACATCAAATGTTCTTTCTCAGACTGGCTCAGTGAGAACCCGTAACATGTCCACAACTGAAAGGCATCAACTTGGGAAAGAACCTCTTCTCAAAACCGCAACCGTGCATTCTGTCATAAAGTTTGGGTTTTGTAATCTGCTACTGCCAGGAACTTAACACAGCAATAATAATTTAAATTCCAGGGTTAATAGAAAATATCAGACTCTTCAATGCAAGTTTTAAAGTTTTCAGTGTTGTAAATACATGCAGAATACTCTTCTGTGTAGAGTGTAAACACTACGTGACTGTTACACTGCTGGGCTGTGGAAGGAGCAGGAGAGGCAGCTGGGGTTGCAGGGAGATAGGTCCTTCTATTAAGATATGGAAAATCCACCACAACTTCTATGTGAAATTACACCTCTTGTAAGCCTGGAAATGTGTAAAACACAGCATGTGAAAGAGACAACACTGCTCTTGCTTTTAGAGAAGTTAAGCAACTGTCTAGTTTCTTCAAAAGACCCTTTTTTGCTTCCCAAAATAATCAAATCATAGACTTAACTCTATCACAGACGTCTTGCACTACAAACTCTACTCCCCAAAAGTATCCACATCCTTGTATTCATCATTGCCCGAACAGATGAAACAGCTAAATAACAAGAAAAATTAACCCACTGCTAGCAATAATTACAAACCCAGTAATTTTTTACCTTGATCATATCTCGCTACAGAAGGAAGCACTGCACTTTAGAAGACCTCAACACAAAGTTTTACCCGAGTTGAGCAGTTTAGGTACCTCTGCAAGTGAAACTGTGGTTCCTGTACTGATACTGAAAAACTTCTGCAGGCTGCAGTAGCAGAGCAAGCTAATTTCTTCATGGGATGGGGGGCTATTAGCTTAGACCTCTTTGGCTGAGAACACTGTATGTGCTAATCAGAATTAATATGCTTGATTCAGCCACAATTTCTTTATTTGGATCTAAATGTTCACAAAATCAGCAGGGTTTTTTTTTTTTTGTTTAATCTTGCTGCAGATGGAAATTTCCATACTACAGTTCTGCAATGATTGTAAACAGGAGACTGGTTTCAACATCATCAGATCTTAACCCTTTATACAAAGAACAGTGGCTGAATAATCTGTAGGGAAGAGAGGTCAGGGCAATCCAACACGGGCTTTGTGCGAGAAGGAGGAACTGAAACTAAGAATTACATTTATACTCAGCTCCTCACTTTTAAACTGTATTGAAGACCAAGAAAAAGGAAAACAGTAAAACAAAACAAAAAAAAAAGATAAAAGAAACAATGTCACTAACTTTTCAGAGTTTAACCCTTTAAAGTTAAAATTTGCATCTGTTCCTTAATCCAGTATTACACAGTAGCTTGCACATGACAAAATAAACAAATGATAAGAAAAAAGCTTATACAAATTCTACAGGACTGCTTTCAACTCCCTCGCCTCCTAGTTCAGAGCTTTATACACTTTTAATGCTTGACATCTTCATTTTTCAACCATGGCATCCAAAATTTGACATTTTTACTCTTTTGTTATTAGCCCTGTGAAGAGGCACAGAGTATGCATCCTGAAATACAATCTTTCTCATTCATGTTACCAGGCTGCTGTGTGGGAGGAAATGCAGATGATGCTGTGGGCATCCTCCATCCATGTGCCATACCCCTCCAATTCGCTGTATGCACTGGAGATGCAGCGACTCTTCCTCATCATACCTTTAAAAAAGCATGTTTTCCAGAAATATGTGTACATAGGAAAAGGAGACGAGGTTTCTGAGTTTCCAACTCTTGTCCTGTGCACAGCAGTTGAGCTACGTCAGGATTTGCCTCAATCTTCAGACATCAATGGAGGGATTAAATGTTTCAAAAGCGTATTTATATAATCCAGGCCAGGGATAGATTGTCCCTGCCACACCTCTCCGTGGCAGCAGCCAGGCAGGTTTGCTTTGTTTTCCATCCAAGAAAGAACAAAGTAAAATAATAATAAAATAACAGCTTTTAAAAGCCCAATATCTAAACAATATTTAACAAGTTCCATAGAAACTTGGGGTTAAATCCCAAATTCTAGGTCTTCCTTAAGGCTTAAGCTATAAATCAACTGCAAAACTGTCAAAACTCTGCGTCACACCCAGCAAACACACACACATATTTCAAGTTCAGAAAGAACATTTCAAACCCTTGAAATACAACCAAGCTGCCTAACAAACGCACTTTCTGCAAGCAGAGATGTTCTGGTTCAGGACTTCTGTACTCCATACCGAGAAGTGATCCAGCCTTGTGCAGTTCGCAACCTCCACTGGAGAGGACTCCCCCAAAGTCTCATTTGAACATTCACATTGTTCTTAAGGTTTACTAGACTTCTTTCTTGTCTGTGGTTTAATGTGCTATCACACCAAATCCTGTTACACTGTGCTGTTATAGCAACCTGAACAAAGCCAAGAGCCAGATCGAGTTTAAGCCTCTTTCTACTTCTACCATATTTTTGTCACCAAGGGACTCTAATTTGGTCCCTGTAGTTCTACATCCACTAATTAAAGAGTGCATCTCATCTGCATTGCAACACTAATAATGCAAAAGCAATCAACCATCTATCACACTCATGAACTGAAACATCGTAGCACCAATAAAACCAGATATTACTGTGCCCTTTCAAAATAAGATAAATCTCCCTCAAAGAGGGGTCTCCTTTTATTTTTTGCTTAAACTTAATGGGAGGGAGCTGGAAAGTCTGGCCCTTTGTGAGTACCAGTCCGTATAGCTTTTGATTACTATTTATTTGACCATTTTGGCTTCCTTTGGAGTTCTGTATATCTTAATGGGCCTGGTTTCACTAAACTGGCAGTGATCCCTTTTGGTCATGAACCAGAACATCTCTGCTTGGAGAATGCGTGTTTGGTAACTAGCTTGGGTGGATTTCAAGGGTTTAAAACATTCTTTCTGAGCGTGAAAGTTAAATTTTGCAATTTTAAATGCACCACAGAATCACAGAATTGTAAGGGTTGGAAGGAACCTTTGGAGATCATCTTGTCCAACACTCCCTGCCAAAGTAGCCATTAAAATGGATAGTAAATTAGATAAAAGTATCCATTAACATGTGGTTTTATTTAAAACAAACAAAAAAAAAAGGTAAAGGTGTCACACAAAAATGGCTGCTTTCATACACATTTGAGCAGGGGCTATGTTTTGCTGTTGAATTTTTGCATAGGTTTGATCAGGCTTCTCTGAGAAAAGATGTGTAATTGTTTAGTGGTTGGGCTGCTGGCAGGATTCCCTGCCTGGGGCTGTTTTTATAAATAGGCCTGAGGACAAACAAACAAGCTACTAATAACAAGTGGACTGTTCTGTTTTGAAGCAGCCCTGTTTTGTGTTGTCCAGCACAGAAGATGCTCAGATGGCAAATATAGCAAAACCCATGGCAAGAAGTAAGGGCAGATCATGCCAGGAATCAGTGGCACTTCTATTTCTCTAAAATGCTAAAATTTCAGTTCACTAAAATAAGCTTAATTTTGGGGAAATACCAAAATACACAAGGCTGTGTATAGCTATGCTGTTCCAGATCTCCATTTCCACTCCCACTAGGTCAAGTTAAGAAACAAGGGAAAGTGGCTTATTAGCAGACATCATCAACACCTAATGCCTAAAGCAAGCTGGTCTTGCTTTTTCCACCAGTTTTTTTCACCACGTCCCACTCATAACTACATCAAAGACCTGGACAGCACTCAGAACCTCCTGTTTGACTTTTAGGAAGTTCTCAGATTTGTCAGGAACACTAAGGTACCTCATCACAACTTTTACCTGGAGCTTCTCTTGCCACAGGCAATCTGCTGGGCACCTAAGCAAGAGCAAAGGTCAGATTTTCTGCCCCCTTTATTACAGCCTATTCATCAAATCTCATCACTGCAAAATTTTCTTCTTGCTTTTACTGTTTTGTGAGGGTGATTTAGGTTTCTCAGCTACATATTGAAACCTATTTATTGGTCCTTCAGTACCTTTCTTTGAGAAAGACACTCTCTCATGGTTATCTTTCTCTGGTATTCTATATACATCTTTCACTTCCAGGAAATAACTACAACATAAGTAGAAGACATTTTCCACCTTATTTTTTACCAATCAATGAAACCCAGAGGAGTTTATACAGGAACAACTCATCCCGATGCAGTAGCTCTTCCAAGCAGTGCAGCTGTAATAAATTATTTTGGAGGAAGGCAAGGAAAATTAAGCCCCTTACCGTTTTAAATTTCTCTTCTATTGTTTATGGATATTATCTCTGTTACTTGGAGGATGATCTTCTCCATCCTCTATTGGCCTTGGCTTCCATGATGTAGACATCATATCTTTGCTGCTTGCCCATTTTCTCTGCTAAACTGCCTCTTGGAGGGGCTTGATTTTTCTTTCCATAATTGCATTGGGTTTGCTTTGTTTTGTCTTTTGTATTCTCCTTGGAGATCATAGTTTGTCCCTACAACCCTCCTCAAAGACTTAGTAGCTCCCTTATCTCTTTCTTTATGTCATTCAGCATTAGCAGCTTAGTCTGCGAAAACAAATCCTCTTTTTTGCTGATAAGAAGAGCCCCTTACGCTCTTCCTTCTCCTTTGTTTTCTCCTCTCTTTGGAGGGAAGATCTAGCCAGTTCTAACGCCACTTCATGTGATGATGCAGGCAAGAACACGAAGTCTAGTGGACCATATGCAGTTACTACTGAGGTGAGCACTTTCTGATAATACCCAGAAACGATGGAGTCAGCACGGATTAAGGAAACAACGAAGCGCTCAGCGTTTATGGCAACACATTGACGCATTTCAGGGTATGTGCTGCAGCCCCAGGGGAGCAGCAGTAACATTCTAGAACAGATGAAAATACCCTAGGTAATAGTATAAAAACACATTTGCCCAGAAGAAAATCCTTGCTAGAGATACTACATTGGTCCTAATAGCAGCAGAGCAGAAAGAGGAGATGGTAGGAACAGTAGTGGAGAGAACAGCAGCTGGTTTCTCTCCAGAATCACCAGCCACAGAGACAGAGTTCCCTTGGCACAGCAAATGCCACGCAGCCCTCCCAGAGAGTGCCCTCATCAATCAGTTTCACTGCCACAAGATGAATGTGTTCTTGGTTGAATTTCAAATGGTCCACAGTCTGCAACATAAAACTATCACAGCTGTCAGCAAAGCATAACTTCTCAGAGCTCCATAGGATGGTGGGTGGCTGGGTGAATACACACCGAAACGGACACCAGCATCCTCTCAAGGGGATCCAGACTGGCAGACAAGCAAAGGCAACACCAGGCCAGAGACTAGGCACTACTTGCTCTCTGGATACATGGATTACCACAGGACTCAATCCAGCAACATTTCCAGAAGCACTAAATCCATAGGAAAAAAAAAATCCTTACTAAAGCATAATCATTACTTAAACATTTGATTTACATACATGCAAACGGCTTTGCTCTCGAAATCTTGCTCCTCGGCAGGTAACTAACAACACAAGAAAACCTTCAGATCACCTACTTACACAAGAAGGGGGGAAAATGACACTCTTTTTCAGCTTTAACGAAACCAGTTGTTTCTGCAACTTTCTGCCATCCTGCTATACCCCAGCTGCTCCAGCCCCACCGTCAGCTTTAGCCAATTGTAAGTCATCAGCTTTCAGCACACAATGCAGCTGAAAGCCAATTCGGCTGGTAGCACTGCTGGAAAGGACTTGTTATTTGCCCAGATCTTGTATTAACCTTTTATTTCCCTTGAATATCACCACTGAAAAAAAAAAAGGACACACTCTGCAGAGAGGCCAGAGAAAACAGATAGAAAAATAAAAATAAAAAAAAA
>VXBJ01004167.1:585400-692639 GCA_013400055.1 Nycticryphes semicollaris
ACTCATCTGGAATAATGTGTACAGTTCTGGTCATCTGTGCTCAGGAAAGGTGAATTCAGCTGGGAACAGGTGCATCAAGAGACTATTTTGTCGATGTGAGGAATGTTGAGTCTCTTGCAGGATGTGACTAAGAGAGCTTGGCTCGCTTCACCTCACAGTTGACAGCTGATCCTTCTCCAAAGTTACGTAAGGTGGATAAACACCACCAAGGGAGAGGAGAGATAAAGGCCACTTTGTGGGTGCAATTAGAAAATGGAAAACTGATTGCGAATAAATTTAGGTTGGAAATTAGGAAGCAAAAAGAGTGAAATTCTGAAGGAAAGCTCTAATGATAACAAAAAACATCACTTCTTTTCAGACTGATGAAGTTTATTACAGGGAGGAGAGAATGGGGCTACCTACAGGATTTTCCTACAGGAGCAGGAAATGGGAAAAAATGGCAAGTTAAGAAGGCTTCTTCTTGCTTTATGCATCTTCTAGAGCAAGAAAGGAAATAAATAATAATTATTTCTAGCATTTTTTTTTTCTGGGATCAAGAAGTGCTGCTCCAATTGTGGAGACCAATAGCTGACAGATCTGCAGAACAGAAACAGTTCAGATGTCTAACTGGAAGATCAGGAAAGGCTGAGGACATCTGGCAAGGAGTCATGCTATGTATAACGTGAGGGTCAGCATAAAAACATAGGACAATTCGGAAAGGTTAATTCCGGTAAGTTTTCCAAATTTGGGAAGAGACTGACACATGTGACTTTTTCAATGTTCAGAGTATGCCAAGCATATTCATTTGCTAAACCTGCACCAAAACATATTAAGCTTGTCAGAAGAAGTCCTTGCTCCCTAATGCCATGTTTCTGGTCCTTCTTTAAAACCTCACATCAAACGTGGTGCAAGGCTTATATGCAAAAATGCACATGGAAATATGGGTGTATGCAGGCACACCCGTACACATATATACATGCCAAACATGGGATACTACTCATAAAAACCTATCATCTGCTTATACAAGAGTCTCAAATAACCCAAGATTTGAGGAAGAGCTGTGTAATGACTCCAAAAGGGAACCAAGATAATCCTACCTATGTAAACTAAACAACCAGCAGGAATTATCTCCATCACCTACTGAACAGCCTGGAAAAACAAACAAGCAAGCAAACATTGTTCCCGTGAATCTGAGAGAAATTTGGTTTTAATAGATTTAAAAGCAAAGCTCAGAAAGAGGAAGGACATGCTTTAAAAGTGAAATTGCAAGTAAAACAAGACAGAGAAAGAAAAGCAAAAAAAAAACAGCTTCCTGAAAATGGATGGGAAAGGGAAGCTTTGTTACAGCAGTGGTATTTCAAGCTTTTGACCACCCACCACCATGGTCCCTACTTTCACCTGTCTCAGCCACCTGGAAGACTACTTTTATGACATCTAGAAAAACCAGACCCTCACTGGGAGAATGCTGAACTGATGTGTCACCCTCTTCCAGGTTCAAACCACAGTTCCCACGGTGGGGGCGTCCTTCGCAGCACATGCTCTTCCTCAGCTCTCCCCAGGGCTTAGGGAACAGCCGGCTCTCCAGAGGCATCAGCTGCTGGAACTTTGGGATTCTGGTGACCTGTCTTTTAAAATAGTGGGAGTAACTTCCGTTGCTCCCTCAGCAGTGCTTTTACGGAGCCAAGAGCATGCCAAAACACTGCTTGCCCTTGCATACAACTCGAGTAACAAAAGAGCAGCTGCACTCAGTTTAAGGCAAGGCCATACTTTCCCACCCCTTATTTAACATTGGCTTATTTCCATCAATGAAATAAGAGCAATGAATGGCAGAGAGGGATGTTTTATGGGGAGCCGTAAGCTCATGGTGCTATCTGGTTCTGCCTCAACTGGGTCAAAGTGACTTCATCCACAACTGAAGGCAGTAAATCTATTGAGACAGGAGTCTGGCAACAGACCTCAGCCCAGGTAAACCCCTGAGGCCAAAGGGAACCTCATTATTCTTGATCCTATATATGAAAAGCTCCATACGGTGTCAGTGCAGAATCAGGAGCAGAGTGGGCCAAGACATCTGCCTGTGCTGAATTACCTACAACAGCCTGGCTTCAAGCATGATGAGGTTTTTAACTTACGTTTAAGACCAGGGAGCCATTGAGCTCTATTTTCCAGCCTGCTTTAGACTTGAACGAGTCACTTGCTATATTTTTTTACTTTCCAAGCATTAAAATTGGAAATAAAGATACTTTCAGGGCAAGCTGGGTATTATTAACTCAAACATTTCTCCTAAACATTTTTAAATTTGCAGAAGGAAGGAGATGGAGGAGGACAGTGCATTAGGGTTATTATGTTATGTCGGCTCTCTCACCAGGCTTCCAGGAAAGTTTTAAAACAAATACTTGGATCAAATACCCCATCAATAAAATTCTGGATATCCTCCAAGAGTCCACTTCTTTGGCAAGTTCAAATAAAGCAGGTCTCCCTGTGTTTAAGGTGTACATGGAAACTTGAATGCACAGAAGGTTGACATTAGAGGGTACACTCGTCTGATGAGAGCTACGATCTACAGAGGATAAATTCAATAACATATGGATAACAAGATGAGACTGCAGAATATCAGGATCATAAAATTGCCTGAGAATCGACAGTCTGAAGATTACATACATATATTACATGTTAGATTTAGGGTAATTAGGGCATTGATCTTACTTGGTTCACTAGGAACCCCTCTAAACAAGGGCCAGTGCAGGCAGCCAAAGGGCTACAAAGGCTCTTGAGTTTACATGGAATGAAGAAAAAATTATGTTTTTCTCTAGATGAAGAGAAATAAACCACATGTGTCCATTCAAGATCTCACAACACTTTCCTTTAGAAAATGAATTTTGACTCCAAACTCTGTTCCACGCATTTTATTTTTTTTGGCAAAGTCCTCCTTATCAAATATTCCAGATGAAGTAATTTTCTTGAATTCTTGCATAAATTTCCCTAGCACTGCTAAGCGCCAGTGAAACACCTAGTGATCTCTGTCCCAGATCTAGCTGTGTCAGTCATATACGGCAAAACATAACTTCTAAAGCACTTTAGAGCTTTACATATGTGAAGGTTTCTATCAGTTCCAGAGTTTACTCCACATACTCTGTACCCAGCCAAGGAACTAACTGCCAGAAGATCAGTGGAGCAAGCACTTGGTTTGGGCTACAGGCTCCTTTCAAGATCAAGAACAAAGCCATCACGGTGTTAGGGTCGAGACTGCAATGTTTCATACTTCAAGGATATCCTCTTCCTCTACAGCCCTGACACGTGCAAGGAGAAGCACAGCTGGATCAAAGATAAAGCAAGCTTGTGGTTATGAGGTTATACTGTTGCTCACAGTCTGGCTAGACTTGGCTTTAAACACCAAATTGACTGTGTATTTTTGGACTGGTGAGGAAATGAGATAGTCATGACCTGGTTCAGAAACTAAAGCTTCGGACAAAATTTAGTTTAAAAAATCTGTTAATGAATTACCAGCAATAGCTGAGTTTATGTTTGACTGAATTTCCATGGTCAGCTTAATGAATATATATATACTTGGAAAGACTTAAGCAAGATGAACATTCATACTCGCTCTGCTTTGAAGTTACACACAAAACATGCAAATATGTTGCACCAGTCGCAGTTGCTTTACATGTAATTTTCCAACAATAAAAAGTCAAGAGCAAGAAAATGTTAAGGTTATTGCCAGAACACATAATTAAATTTCCTTCCCAAAGCTATAACCTCCTGTGCAGCCCAACCAATGTGCCAGACCAAGAAATCCAGTTCCAGCCATCAGAGGCAAGTCCTGTCCCTCCACTGGTATCACAGACCCTTTTCTGAGCAGTTCTGTAAAATGACACACAGTCAGGCTCATGGACAGCAGTGCTGAAAAGACTGATGTAACAGACTATCCTAGGAAGGAAAGTAGGAACTTCTTAAGACCTATTTTTAATTAATTGCTAGATGGAAATGAACCTTTCTTGGAACTTCTGGAAACTACTCAGGAAAATAAAGCTTTCCTCAGAAGTGGCCTTGTGTGCAAACTGGAACAGATAAAAGGTTTTTTACTATTAAATAGATCCTGATAAATTCTGACACGATGCTCAGAGAAGAAAACAACATTAACTAAATCACCACAATGATTCCAACAACAAAAATCTAGCCAAGTATATACTACGCACACACACACCCACCCCCCATATACTATGCAAACATACATAAAACAGTTTGAATTTACAAATACTCAGCCTGTGCACAAAGGCATACTTTATTTAAATGACTGTTATAAATCCATATAAAGTACAGGACTTAGCCTTATAACTGTCTCTTGATCTCATATAGTTACCAGACCTCTATTTAAACAAAATACAGCCTGTCAGAATTCTGTTTGGCCTTTTTGTATTTTGTGTCTACAAAGGGGAGGTGAAAGAGAAAGGCTGAATGTATTTTATCCTGGTCTGGGCACCTTGCCAATACCCACAGCGATATTTTAGGTTTTCTGGCTCACAGTGAGCTCAACCTTTTACCTGCCTCCCCATTTAGACCTCTGGAAGGAACCACAGCTACAGAATTAAATTTATAACACAATCAGAATAGCAAAGAGGGTGAATCACAGCATTAGCCATATATTGCCACTCTTCTCTGGTTTCACTCTCCCATCTCCATCACAGACCTCTTATATCAGGTATTTTGCACAGTCCTGTTAAATGTGGCAAGATTATTTGTGGTAAGCAGTGCCATAAAAGTTGTCTGCAAGGAGAGAAAGCTGTCAGCAGAACCTCCAGAAGAAACTTAGATATTTGTCAAATAGAATTACTGCAAAATTAGGAAAATAAAAATAAAAGCCCCCGTTGCTCTTTTGGTATCCATTGAGGAGGTATTTACCAGTACCCCATACTTTGCTCATTTAGACTTTATACACTCACAAGCTTTAGGTGATTCCTTCTCCCATCCATTTAACCTGCTCATCTCGTGCAGGAACAGTGCCTCCAGCTCCAGCCCCACTGATGATTGCGGTTTCAGAGATGACAGGGAAAATATTCCCGCTAAGGCAAGTAACACCGGAATCACAGCCAGCATATCTAGTGGCTCATACAGCTGGAAATCTTCCAGCAGGTTCAGCTGCTCCCTGCTCTGCACTGAACAGGTCACTTAAACCAAAAAAATATTCCTTAAATCCCTTAAAATGCTAATTGTGGGTACCCGCCATGGAACAGCAGGAGCCTTGTGGCTCCCATTAGCATGAATTATCCTACCCTTGGGCAGTCAAAGTCATCAAAATTTCTGAAAAACCTGACATTCATCCCTGAAGTTTGCCCACATCTCAGGGATGTAAACAAATCTTAAAATACTTTCCATAAGGACCCAATATGGAATTCTGTGACATTGATTTTTGTGGTCTTTGTGATTTTGGTGGGTTTTAGAAACTGTGCCTAGAGATAGCAGCTACTGGTTTTGCCTGGGGGGAAACTACTAAGAGAGTATTATTTGCGTGGAGGTTACAGTGGCTTTCGGGAGTAAAAGGATTACAAAAATAGGGAGCACATAATAAAGAGAAATCTGACGTGAAACCTGGAAGACTGGGAAGAAGACCGAGAAACTAAGATCTTTTGGCAACAGGCTCAAACAAAGATGTTTAGGAGATCGCTGTGAAATGAAGCTCCCAGCACAGTGCCAGGAAGTCGGATTTCCACACTGCAATGATAAATATCTGCAGTGGTAATTGCTGGAAGGGCAATCCTGCCTATCAAAATAGAAGTGCCATCCCACACTGTTGGGAGGAATTTTATATGATGAACTTGATTTGCGCTCTGAGTCACAATCAGTCTTCAGGGCTGTCCTCAGGATAACTTTCACAGCACTAGATTTACATAATTTTAACTAAAAAGGGATAAATTTAACTCCTTGCATAAACTATCCTATCTTTCTGCATTTTCACTTTTCTGCAATGCTATTAGCAATCATATTTCTATCCATTTTCCATTTTCCTTAACTCTATTATCTTTTTCAATTTAAAACACACTCTGGCATAATCAGCCTGCTTTTCAAGACCAATCAGCCCTGGTAGGAGCAAGTATCTGTCTTAGAGAAAAAGCAATTGCATTGGCATAATGAAGTTACTAATGATAGTTCCATTACATAATCAACAAATTGCTGGCTATTTCTTTTCCTCTTGCCTCCATAATAGTTCTTGGTTCAATTAGACATTTGTGATTCATTTAGTAAATGGATAAACTAAGTATTTGGATTTTTACCAATTGTGTTGCATCGTGCTGATTACTAATTGCAGCTGTTGCATTTCACTGCAGAAATATTTACTTTCCAGCATAAGTATGATGATCTTTCAGGCATAGATGAACATGCAATCGCTCTGTGTGTCACCTGCGGTTTCTGTTTTCTTGATGTGAAAAGTCTTTTCATCTCCAGGGGATGACGAATCCCAGCATGGAATGGTAGCTTCCCTGTATAGCTAAAGTTCCACTGTGTAATAAAGTATAAATCCACTAACTTTACATTATGAATCTCACTAACTTTACTAACATCATTTTTAATTGCTCATAATTTCATATAGTTCGTATCCTATAGGATAAACGTTCCATTCTCAGGCTCATCCTACCAAGTAATCACCCCCTCATCACTGTATTTACTTGGTTTTCTTCAGAGATTAAGCAAACTACAGTGTAGATATTTCAGCACAACAGTTCTTGAGAGGAAACTCTGGGCTTCATTATGAGTAACCCCCCCCCCAAATATGTAATTTTATTCTGTTTTATTTATTCCATATAATTGATCTGCAAAGCACTTCAGCCTGCTCTGGGTTAGAGGACACAGCATAAAAGAGAGTCTCTTAGATATTTAACTCCACTTCAGCAGAATATATTTTGAAATACCACTAACATGTTACAATCATAATTAATTCATTTAAATTCCCCATTCCCAATATTTAGGCAATATCAAATAACTAGAACCAAAAATTAACAGAGAATTTCAAGCTAGCTCAGCAGTAAATTGCCACTACCTCCTACAGTCCATGGTTGTTGCTGTCCATATCTCCAAATAGCCAAGAAAGCCTCTAGAGGTAAATAAATATTAAAAACTGAAACATTCTGAAATTATCTGGCAGGGGCAGACTAGAGCAGAGGATTCCTGTTGTGGGAGTTCTCCTGTGCAACGTGTACGTTCCCAACGAGCAAGCCCAGGCATATTTGTTTTCACACAGTCCTTTCCACATCAAGACACATTTCCATTCCCCCATCCCTCCTTCTGCTTTTGTATTCCATCGTCCACATCGACAATTAGTGGAAGTGCCTGGCTGTGCCTGTTCACATTGTTCCCAGACTTTTCTCTCCCCCAGTGAGCTCTGAAGACCATGTATTATTTGACATGACATGACTCAGAGGCCTTCTACAGCAACAGCCACATGCAGGGAATCAGAGAGAGACAAGGAAGAAGAAAGTTAGTCCTGGCTACTACTATCTGGATCAGTAGGACTCAAATTAATACGTGTTAATCTCTTAGCACAATACCCCAGGTGATTGGCCTTTAAATTACTTAGTCTTAGCCTTAGTCTTGTAAACAAAAAAACCCCCAAACCCCACCAGAAATATAAACAGCCTAAAGGTCAAGATACAAAGTCAGCTCCTTGTTCTATTTGTTTTGTGACATTAAAACACAGGATATGAAATTGAAAATAATCTTAGTAGAGCTAGAAACTAAATCCAGATGTTTTAACATCAGGCAGAAGCATATTTATAATGTGGGTTTTTTCTGAAATAATAAATATCTAATGCATTTTCCATCACAGTTCATTTCTCTGCAACACGAGCGATTTGCCAGCTTGTACGTAGACACTGAATGTATTCAGTTTATAGTAAACAGCTGCACACAGGGCAGCTCCCCTTCAAACACAAAGGCTGGGCACTTGTGTCCTTACACGTTTTCTAAATTAACCTAGTCAAGTGCACAGAACATTCAAGACCATAAAACCTAATCAAAGGTACCTACTGCTCTCTGGAAATGATCTCTTAAAAATCTCTTATCTGAAAATGGATGTTTCCTTAGAGCACATACTTAATATTTCCTCTCATTCTGTTGCTCAGGTCCAGAGACATTAAATTTTACCATTCCTGCAAGAGAAGGTGATCCCCAGACATATGTCCCCAGATGTTCAGCCTGTGTGTTCCAACCCACATCCATTTAAGCGCATACACTGATCACTGCCATTGATATTACCAGCCTTTGCTTCTGCCTCTTCCTCAGTTGCTTTAACCCAAATACAGTCAAGACTAAAAGCTTGTTTTACAGCTGAGACATACAGAGATATTTCAAAGACTAAGTTGGTCACCCCATCAGCTTCTCATATCACAAGGAGCTCTCCTATGTCCCCATTGATCCCAACAAGCAGCCACCCACAATGCACCATTGACAATGACTCGAAGAATTCCAAATACCTTCAAACCCAAATGGCACTGACCAAAAGGATACGCGGATTATGGCAGTGAAATGTACATCTTTTAAGTTTACACAGATAACAAAAACATATAAATAAAAAATCCTCTCAATTTTAAAATGATTGCAGCTTTTCCTCAAGTTACATTGCAAAGTTGAAGGGAACAGAAAAGGAATTTTTTTCTGAAGTCTTTATCATATGTACTACTCGGTCACTCTCCGTCAAACAGAAGGTCGTCCACAGACATCGTGTGTCAGAATGGACTGCACTGCGCCAAGTATCAGTATTCGTTTCAGTCTTCATCATCAAGCAAACAGCTGATATTTATCTCTTCCCAGATTACTTCCTAGTACTACTTTCAATCTCCATTCCATAAAAACAAGCTTCTGACTTGGGCTTTTTTTTTCAAAAGGGGGGAGGTGTCTATTTTAGCTACTAGGTACAAGACAATCTTACTGGGAAAAGTAGGTAAAACAATTTCTATTTTGTAACAGAGATATATATACCAGAGGGGGAAGAATGGCATCTTGAAAGCTTGAAAGATGCGTGGGATGGGAATAGAAATCCTGCTGGTTCCACGGGAGATGCCGGGGCAGCCAGGACCCTCCATCAGGGAAACATTTTGGGGAGGGGAAACCAAGAGCAACAATAATTCAGGGAAGATCTCTCAGAAATGCTTATGATGCTATTATTTGACATTTTCTGCCTCTTGATGGTGTTGGCAGGCCAGCATGAAACTCTTGACTTTTGTTATTATTTTTATATCTATGAAGGGAGCATCTAACATTCCACCAGTACAGCTGACCATTAGCGTTAGGGGTTTTTGGTTTTTTCCTTTAAGGGACTTGAAGCTGGCAACACATTTCTGTATCTTTCATTAAAATGTTTACACACTGAAAGTCAATAGCTGTAATTTAAGAAATGGAGACAGGGCAGAGGACTAAAGTAACAGCTTTGGCTACCCCCACGAGCCCAGGGCCCAGGGATTCTTTTAACTACAATACCCAATATTGTACAAGGAGCTGCACTCGGTGGCAGAGCTCTTACTGCCCGGTCCAAGGGTGTGTTAATCCCTCTCTGTCCGAGGGAGGATTTCTTGTTAGGTTGTTTTTTTAACAGAGCTAGGTTGATGGTTGGACTCGATGATCTTAAAGGTTCTTTCCAACCTAGACAATTCTACGATTCTGTAAGTGCACTAGTAAGACCTTCGAATACTGCAATGGGACCTAGTGTCCCTAAATTATTTTGAAAATCCCATCTCTCTGAACTACTAGGCTTCTTAGCACCATGTTTTTCCTAAGGAGTAATCTTGTGAACGGCATTTCAAGTAAACTTGAGTCAACTGTTGTTCTCAGATTTTTGGATCTCAAATTATGGACAGATGGACTTCAAAAGTGAATGAGTTACCGAGGCTTACCAAGTTACCACTCACTTGTTTTATCTGACAATGTACACCATAAAAATAAAACACATTGGCTGACTAAGCAGGCACTGTAAGGCAAACATGTTTTATTCAGCATTGCAGTGGGACAGGAGGATGCAGATAGTTTGTTAGTAAAGCTAACTGGTGAACAGCAGTTTGCTTTGCTTTGGTAACTATTGGTTGAGTTCCACCAGTACAGCTGATGAATACTGGGTGAAAAACATTTTTGTCTTCCTAAGTACAGGAGACAAGCCTGCTACTGTACATCATGAAGTAAAGCGTGTTTTCTCTTTTACTAACTTCAGTGTTTTACAGCTGAAAACCAGCTTAACAGCAACTTTTGCATGCCAACTGATGATGCCTCCACAGGTCTGCTACAGGGAAAGGAGCCAGAAATCTTAAATACATAACACAGAAAAAAAGAATTGTAATAATTGCAGTTTTTTTAATTACTGGTATTACTTGATAAAGAAAAATGCTGGCATGTACCCTCCTGCCTCTGCATAGCTTAGAGCATGTTCCATCCTTCTCAAAAACATAAAAAAATGTAAGGAAAATGTATATTTAATTGTCACCCAACTAAAAGAAGTCTATTAAATTAGTATTTACCTTTAACATCAACTAGTTAAATAAAAGGGCAAAAAGAACAGCTGAATAACATCTACTTCCCATTCATTTCAGGCTACACATCTTATGTTTATGAATAATGTTGGCTCAACTTTTCTGACGGCAGAAGCTCTCCATTTTCCTATAAAAATGTAGAGTTGATCCAGCACTAGCAGAAGGACTATCCAAGAAGAACGGTGTTGAGACCATGCTGGTATTCTCCCTCCTGCACTAGTTGGCAGCAGGACTGGGGAATGCCCCACACCAGCATCTGGAAGGACAAGTCAGCGGAGTGGAGGAATGGAGACAGGATGCCTGAAAACTCCTTGGAGGGTGCTGTAGGTTGAACGTGGCTGATAAAATATTGATTCATATGTCCCAAACCCCATCTGCTTGCGTGTACAGATGACTACTTGCTAGATGGCTGCAGATGCCTTGTTTCAAGAATTCTACAAATGAAGTGCCACCAGGTATTCAGAAAAAAAACCCAACCCAAACCTAACATTTCACAACTTTCAAAACCACATGAACCACAAGAAATGTGTGATAATTCGTCACACTCATTGAAGTAACGCTTTGGATGCTGGAAGTTAATATAGTCTTCCCTAATTTATCTACTATCGCCAGTTCTTGGTCTTCCTGATCAGACTGTCAAAGGAATCCTAACAGTTATTTTAGGACACAGCATGATTGCCTGGAGACGTTAGACTGGAATCCTTTCACTTCACATGTGCTTTCAAAAAGCAAAAGGGAAAATACTTTCCATCACTGCTGCCTTAGGTTGGATCTTGATGGGACCAATACCATAGGAAGAAGGTTGGGCTTATGGATGATTGAACTAGGTCTCAAGACCTCTTGACTCCAACATTCCTGTACAACATGGGGCAAGTTGCTTAAACATCTACTTGAATATCAGTACTGCAGGGACAACAGGGTTTCCTCTCACATGCCTCTAGTCTGTAACATCAATCAAGGCTTTAAATTTTTCAGTGAGTTTGTCTTTACTAACCTATACATCTTTATGCACACATCGACATCTAGCTCAACAGCATTCAGTCAGGGATGGAAAGAACATCTGGTAAGAAGTTTCAGTGTTTCAATGCAGCACACTGATACTTTCAAAGTTTATTCTTTGTGGACCTCAAGCTTCAGCCATTCAGCAACGCAAAGCTTACGTCAAGGACTTTCTTCTGCCCAACCTCAGGCAATACAGCAGGCAGAGTTTCAGACAGCTAGGTGATGATGTAGTACTCTTATCCCTGAACTGTCTTTCCTCATGCCTCCTGGTTTAGATCACATTTCCAACACAGAAGCCATGATTAATACTCAGTAACAGCAAATCCCCCTCTAATTAATTTATGCAAAAGGAATGACAACGCATGATGAAAACTACATTCCAGAAGATGCAATGCTCTGCTGAGAAGCTGGCAAACTCCCAGACATACTGTGATTAACACTGACTATGCATCTTTTTTTTATCTCTTCCTTACTGTCCCTTTCATCTACAAGCCTTGTTGGGACTATCGTGCCTCCAGTTTCAATTCCTATCTCAGAGCATGCTTTCTTCCAGAAGCCTGTACACTACATGGCCAAATCCAGTTTCACTCCCCAGGTGGACACGATGCTTTTGGGACAAGATCCAACCAACTGTGGAGTTAAATTCAATGTGCTTGTGTAGTGGCTGAACAATATTTAATCTTAAGGAACTTTCACTTCCCCAAATGCTTTCCTTCAGTTTTGAAGTCTCCATTCTTATAAAAGGATATTAAAAATATTAAAAATCTGATGGGACACAGTCCTGAGCAACCTGCTCTAGCTGACCTCAGGGTCAGCAGGATTGGCCAAGACAGTCTCCAGAGGTCTCTTCCAACCTCAACTATTCCATGATTCTGTAAAAACACTTGTTAGCAGTTACACCTTTTAAAAGCCACATCACCAAAAGCAAGACAACACAGCCTTAGCAAACATACTAAATGAACAACTATTTAAAGGCATAGAACAGTCCTGAATCTGTGGAAACTTATCAAAGAGTGTCATCATGAAACACTTCAGGATTCTGTGTGTATTTCTAGGTGTCTTTCCTGATTTCCATGTAGAGTCCATTCAAAGTAAGTGGAATGAGAGTAAAGATCCATGTCTTCTACTAGACAGGCTATAGGCAACACTAATGGCACCTTAGTCCATCACATTCTTACAACTATACCTTTTCTATGAGAGTTTGTCTTCATTGGAATGTTTCTTTATGCTTGGATTCAAATTTTACCCCTAATCTAGCTCACCAAGTATTGATTTTTCTAGGTCCGTGGAACACATGTTTCCAAACTTTTCTAAAGGCGCCACCAGACAGGTAGTTTCCACAAACCAGATCCAAACTTCAGTCACTCATAAAAGACCACTAATAAGTGAGCAGGAAAATCCTGTGGTTTTTAGTGCTTTAAGCAAGTACTCTGACTACTCTGATAGCTTTTCTTTTTTCATCTTGCAGAAGCAGAGTATTCTCTTCTTTTCATTGTTCCAGCAGCATTACCAACATGAAAAGATGACTGAAAATTGCCCAATGCCTGTTGTGAATATATGATGATAAAGGCTTCATAACATGGTAGATATTGCTTATAATGCACACACTTCCTCCTAATGAAACTCCTGATCTATGAATATGTTGTCCAGCAGCTTAAAAAAGACATATAGCTCTATTGCCCTGACTGCAAAAATAGATGAAGTCTTCAACTTCTGACATCGGTTCTGGTTTTGGAGCAGAAGGTCACAGGTGCCCTTTGCGCTAACGACCATAAGGTCTGAACAATCACAGCGTGTGATATAAATGACAACCATAAAACACATACTGCAATGCATTTGCTATGCGTCCCACTAATTCGTGCTCAGATGATGTCATGTACTGTCATGCTAAATTACATGAAAATTTAAAGGACACTATAAACCATTCTATGAATTCTCAATGTCAAAAACTGAAGTACCGTGTTATGTTTTGGTTCTCTACCGTGTAAATAATATTTTCACGCTTTAAAGATTTCATATGTAGTTATATGCAAACAACTTACGAGAGACAGCGATACAGAAGCAAACACTAAACTGAAGCACTATATTCCAGTTTCTACAACCACCTAAAGAATAAATGTTCATGTACATCACTGTTTCAGCTCACTGCTAATAGCAGAAAGAGTTCAGCAGTAGCATAGCACTATATCACCAAACCACCAATAGTGTTTTATATTTATTGATTGTGTGTTGTATTCATGTATATACATAAGTTCTGCTTTCCAGGAGAAAAATATACATAATTCAAGATGCTTTCTCTTTTTGTCTCTGCAGACATGCATAACTCTCCCTGTTTTTAGGTCATGATGCTTTCTCCAGCGTGTCTACAGTGCGAACAATAGTAGGAAATTGAGACAGCAGCGCTCTGCAACCAGATCAGGCCCTGAAAGCAGGCTAATTGTCAAAGCCTGATGATCAGTCTAAGGTAATGTAGCCCACAAAGGGCTTATTTCTATGCCAGACACACATATTCTGTGACATCTCCTCTCTGCTACTGATGTCTTCTTTGATGCTTCATTTCATGTCAACTCTGCTCTTTCATTTTTCCCTATCTATTGGATGCCTTTTGATACAAACTCAGCTCTTCTTCAAAGGGATGAGAATTATATGTGGTACTTCGCTCACCATGAATGTCCATAATTTGGTCTACCAACAGCCATGCTGTCACAGTTTTGGCTCCTTTCCGCTCCCCGGAGCCCTGCCAAGCCACCACTCAGGCACATCAACCTGCTTTCATGACAGCCCATACATTGTCACCAAAACAATTGTTGAATTCTGCCTTCAGGATCAAATTCTGCTTTCACTCACATCTGAGCAGCTCCCTTAAACGTAGTGTGGTACCCAGATATTTCATCTGGGCATAATGTGAAACTTGCAGGTCTGTGAACAGGCACCGGAACCTCCCAGGAGGAGATGACTACTTTCCACTTTACTCCCAATCCCTCCAGGACTGTGACATTTTCTTCTCTTTCAGTAATTTCCGATGCAAGCACAGTGTGAGTAACCTTTCCTGAGGCCAAAAGTCTCACCTTCAATATTTCTGTGAGGTTCCTTCCACATTCATGCCTTATTACTCAAAGGAAATTCCCATTCCTCTGAGCACACAATCCTCAAGGCTCACAGGTATAAATAAAGGAGGTTGCATGAGACCATTTAGGAGCAGAATCTTCTATCAGAAAAAAATGATGTTTTTAAGTAGCAGTACTCTTCAATAAGCTGGTGATCAGCTTGTGTTATGCTTTAAAACCAAGAAGACTAGGAGCTTCCTTAATTACAGTTGCAGCTATTATGACTGCAAACATGAATTCTTTCATTTTTTCCTACAGAGAGATTCAAAGTACAATCTCAACACTCCTGGCAAATACCTCTTGCCCTTTCAGATCCTTAACATATCAGCCCTTTAGGGAGGAATCCAAATTTAAACTTCAGCGTCTGCCCTATGACAGGAAGGGGGAGGACAGCTGCAGATTTAATTTTAGGGAAACATTTCTCTCTCCCCTGTCTCCCTCTCCCCACACCTCCTTTTCCCAAGACAACAAACACTATTTTCATTCTTAGATCACGTTGGAAGATGATTCCCTCATCGCCTTTGAAAGAATTGCCCAGGTTATTCCTCATCCACAGCTTCCCAATGGGATGCCTAGACTTGAAGTGCTGTTCTTATCAGCCCACCCAGCAATTACCAGGAGCCAAGAAGCACCCTGCTAAAGCTGTGACAGAACAGCATCATTTCACAGTGATTTATCAGGCGTTCAGCCATTAATGACTTTGCAAGTGTGGAAAGCAAGACAGAGGGACAGAGCCCAAGCCAACACTAGCTGTCAGATCATCATTGTCATCTATCGAGTTAGAAATATTTAAGCCATCTGATTTTTCAGCCTGGCATCCCGACATAACAACACGCCTGGAAACAGTGACAAATTTGCACATTGAGGGGTCTGTTCAAAATCATAGAGGCTGACAAAGAAATTGGAGACGGTGCAGAGACGTTTGTTTGTATGACATTGAAAATAAAGGATCGTGATCTCCGAGAGCATCCTTCTACTGCATCAACTCTGCTGTCAGGGCTGAAGTACCTGAAGCAACAGCCACTTCACTGAACTGAAAGATGTTTTTACATTCATTTGCAAATGTTATTTTTATCCTTATTGTGAAAAAATCTCTTTGTTCTTCTGAATAAAAAGTCACCTTGTGATGTATTTGGGTAAAATCCAAGGAAGTGCCAAAGTTCTGCAATTTCCACCTGCTGGGAGCAGCAGGTGCTTGGCACTTGCCATGGTGAAGCTCTTGAGACAGGTTCTCCTCTCAATTGTGCTAGTGCAAGTACAACACAGCTTTGCTGGCACTGAATTATCCCAGATAAAACTCAAAGTAAGCAAGAGCAGAATCTCTCCTTTTCTTTCTTTTTTTTTTTTCCAGAAACATGGGATTACAACAGTAACATTAACATTAGAACAGATCAATTTTGCAAGACGACAAAAGAACATACTGATCTCACTGCTGTGAGCTCCTACTCAACAATTACGTCCCATCTCAGAATAGAGTTTTTAAAATGTTCAAAGCAATGTGCAATCATTAACTTCTAATAGCTTAAAATGGAATTTTATAATGCTAATGCCTTCATATTATAGATGTGATGCATCTAGAGAGCAAAGATTTCTATTCAGATCTGTAGCAGCTTTCAAAGATATTTGGACCAGAAATTTCCACTTAGGCATCTCTAATTTCAAGACTTCGGAACGTGCTGCTGGGAAAGACAGAGGCTGGCATGACCTCTACTTTACAAAGGCTCCTGCAATTATATTATTGTCCATCTAAATTACATTTCTTAGTCAGCTGTGTATTTGCAAAGACAACAACAAGCAAAGCAAAAAGTTGATCAATCAGTCCAGCAATTTAGCAAATACTTCCCTGCCATGCTAACAGAATACAGTGGCCCCTACTTTCCCCTGGGCTACTGAAGAGCAAGTTGAGAACAGCCAGGAAACCCCATTGGCAGAACCTTAGTGGTCTCCCACTGCTCCCAGAGCAAAGGCAAGGCACAACCCACTTGTGACGAAGGAGACTGAGCACAGAAAAAAGGTGAAAATAGAGTGTTTCCAGACTTTCTGTATCATGCTTTGTTCTTGCTTGAGAAAGTTGTACCTGAGAAATGCCCTGGAGTGTTGCAAGACACAAAACCAGCTTTCTTAAATTGATCCATTTTTTCCCATTGTCACGGCAAATCCCAAAAATAAAAATATGTGGGAGAGAGAAGAAAAGCGTACAACTTTCTTTTCAAATATGCCTATTATTCCACAATCCTCCAACTTAACTGTAGTATATTTGGCATTATTCCTCCCCCCCCTCCCCCATATTTGTCTTACTTTTTTCAGTCAGCATTTCTATGTGACTAATAAATATACTTTAGGGTAGCCTGCATCACACAACAGTACCTTTCTGTCCCACTGCTTTGTCTTTCAGAATTGACTCCTCCCTCTCTTCCTACTCAGACCTTGCTAGTCCTTCTCTTGTTCCTAATTTGAAGATCTCAATGAGCAAGAATTACATGTCTCAGCAATAAACATGATCTCACAGCAAAACAAAGAAGAGGATGAACAAAATAAAAATTAGTGTCTGGTGAAAGCTCCCTTGACAACTACAGCTACACTGACAGGCGCCACTGAAATAATAGGAACGATGCTTCAAAACAACAGCCAAGAAAACGTTATGAAAGAGAAAAAAAAACAGTCTAAGTGGATCTTTTCAAATGCAGATTCCACTGTCAAATGAGAAGAATGACAAAAATGTTCTTTCTTATAGCACAATCATATTTAAATTCTGCCAGGTAACAGAAAACCATCAAAAATGTGAGTACAACCTGAACGATCCTGGGAGCAATAGGAATGTTAGAATGATGCAGAATGGAACAGAAGGATCATATTTTGGGGATGGAGAGGAGGGATGGAAGGAGTTGTCTCATTACCAGATCTTGAATTGCTTCCAAGTGGGTGAACAATAAAACTTATGTTGACTTCAGTGTCATATCAGGCATTTGCAGGCTTGTACCTGAATAACTACCACTACCTGGGTGACAGACTGCATAGCAATGAAGCCAAGAGATTAAGGAACATGAAAAATTGATCTTCCATCCAAGACAGAACTAAGGCAACACTCATGAAGAAAGGGGTGCAATCAGGAAAAAGCATTATCCTTCCTCAGTTAATAATGCTTAAGTGCAAACAAGTTACTTGGGCACTTTTCCCACCTTAGCTTCACAACAATAAAATGGGGAAAACTGCTGTAAGCACTGGTATGGCCAGAGTTATCTGCTGGTCAGAAGGTATTTCAAAAGCACCAGATGGATCCTGTAAAATTCTGCAGCAACCACAGCATCTCCCATACTACCTACAGCTCTTTAGCAGGCAGAAAATGCAGCTTCTTGGAGCGGAGGTGGAGATCCAGCTGCACAGAAGTTCCTGGCCAGACTGAATCAGAGGTGGGAAGGCTATGGAAATAGGTGGCAGAGACAGTGCAGCAGCCAGGATGGAAAGGAATAAGGTGCACAGGGTGAGTGATGCTTCGGTGTGGTGCATTTTATTTTCTTGGTATTTTACATCCCTATTGTGAAATACTACTGGTAACATGGCAAAGATTATTGCCTAAAAACTCCAGTCACAAATGCATAGGCAACACCCATGTTAGCAGAAACAGACCCTTTTATCCTAGTACTGAATGCACTCAGAGCTCCAGAAATTTGGCTTGGGCTCCTGGGCTTGCATTCCTCTCCAGAGAAAAATAAAATTTGCAGAAGAGTCATGTATTCCTCCTCCATTTTATTCCACACACTCAAGACACCTAATAAATTTGGTTTGATTTCTCATTCTTCCCTAAAACAAAGGAAAAACTTTGAACTAGAAATATGTTTTTGCTCCCTAGTGGCCTGGCAGAGACACGTGTAGGTCTGTTTCCCACTTTTATATAATGAGATTTAAAAAAAAAAAAAAAACACACCAGATTGCACAGAAAAAGATACAGAGAATCTGCCATCTCCTGCCAGAAGCACTGAAACCTAAAGCATATAGTGACTGAGAATGAAAATCTAAATGGTTACATAGATACCAAAGAACACCCTAATAGTAAAGGAAAATAATAATCAAAGTTTTGAAAGGCATGTAAACTGAAGACAGAGCCAGTCAGCCTTTCAGTACTCACTGGGAATGGAGAGAAAGTTTTGATCTGAGGTTATTCTGTATCTATGTGCTATAGTTTCTTGCATGTTTCTTTATAGTTGAATATACAAACCAGGAGTCAGTGAACAGACTGCATGGCTCACTAGTCTGCTCCACCATGGCAATACAACCGTCCCTGCTCTTTCTGCAATAAACAGACTGCTTGTGTCCAAATCTGAGCGAGCTCTGCATTCCCCAGCCCTGGGAAATTCAGATGTGGATTGGTCTTTAGAGAGTGAAGAGTCAGATCAAACACCCTGATTCAGCCACAAGGCAGGGACAGTTCCAGAGCCAACCCGGGGGATGCTGTGACCAGCCTTTGGGGGTGAGCAGACCCTAATTCACTAAACCCAACTGCAAGTGTAAACTGGTGAGATATACTGAACTAAAGCCACAGCCCAAGGCAGGGGAGCAGTGGTGCAGCCAGACTTATGCTCACTCCTCTGCGTCACAGACACTGCACCCTAAGCTCCTAGCAGCACATGGGGGGGCAGAGACCAGGGGAGCCCCCCCTGCTCCAACCCACCCCAGATGAGGAGGACTTGCCTGTTGCATGGGCTGCACGCCCCAGCCCAGCATCACCGAAACTCCAGACCTCAGCGTCAGGAAACACCTCTCTCTGCCTTTCCCTGCGCTACATGTCAGAGAAAAACATGCCCAAGCCACGCCAGCTGCCGAAGGGGAGGAAGAGCAAAGAGCCACTTACGGGGATGTGCACTCGCAACATGAGTTTCTTCTGGCTGGAGCTTTTCCTGCTGCTGCTGGAGGCATCTTTCTTCTTGTCCATGGCAGTGCTTCCCATCCCTTCACCCAGGCGTGGTGCTGGGCGATGGATCTGCAGAGGGAGGCTCCTCTTCCACTTCACCCCACCGTCCCACCGGCCGCAGTTACTCCAGGCTCCTTATTTTCTTTTCTCTTTTCTTTTTTTTTTTTTTTTTTTTTTTTTTTTTTTTAAACTGTCTTAGGAAAGAGGGGGGGGAGGATGAGAGAAGCAGAGGGAAGGGGAGGAGCTTCTCCAGCTCCGGCCTTTAATCCCAGCAGCGAGGTGTCAGTAGGGACCTTCTCAAAAGCATGAGATGCGCTTTAGAAACGCTGTTCGCTTTTTCGCTCTTCCGCCCTTTCAAAAATATCCGGAGCATCCTGGGGGGGTGAGAAAGTTTCCTTCCCCTCGCCCAGCCCGGCCGCGCTCTCCCCGAAAGAGGCGGGGAGGGGGGAACACCACCCTCAAAAAAACTTAAACGCCACGAAAAACCGAAAGGGGGAAGGAGGTCGAGCGAGGATCCTGGCAGACCGGCGGCCCGCGGATNGTTCGGCGGGCGAGCGCTGCCCGGCGGAGCCCGGCCGGGGCGGGAGGAGGTGCCCGGGGGCTGCCCAGTGCCCCGGCCGGACTCGCCAGGAAGCGCAAAACCGACACAACGCAACTTTCCCTCCCGCGGCGACCTCCGCAGCCCTCCGCGTGTGCGGGGCGCGCCGCCCCCCCGCGGCTGCCGCCAGCCCCAGGCCGCCCTGCCGGGAGAGGAGCTGGGGCTGTACCCGCATCCCCCGGGCTGCTGGAGCGCGGGGGTGGGCGAGAAGCCCGGGTGTCACCTTGCCAGAAAAACGCACAACAGCGGCGCCGTTCCTGTCCCTCCCGACCTCACAGCCCCCTTCTTCCCTCTCCCCGGGATTTCTCCTCCTCAAGGAGGGCTTTTTCCTCCGGAGGCAGCCCCCTTCCCACCCCGCCGTCCCCGCAGCGCTCCCGGGCCCGCAGCACCCTTGCGACACCCAGTTGCTGCAATGGCCCCGCGGCCCCGAAGGACGGCGCTGGGGACGGGGACCAGCCCGGCGTCCCTGCCGGGCACACTCCCGCTGGGCAAAGCCAGCGGGGCTGGTCCTCCCCCTCGCTGCCGGGAAACCTGCGCCAAGCCCGGGAGGGCCCCAGTCCGCTCCTGAACGTAAGGATTTGGGGTTTTTTCCGCTCCCTCTCTTCAAAAAAGCCTTCGAACGCCAATGCAGCCGAGCTCGAAAAGGCGGATCACAGCTGGCGGGCAAACGATTTCGGCGTTACAGGGCATCAGAAAATGAAAAGTTTTCGGAATCCGCTTCACCTGTGGCCGCGGCGGTTGCCGGTGGGTCGGAGCTCGCTGCGCGGCAGCTGGAGAGCAAACCCACGGCAATGCCAGCCCCGCTGCCCGGCAGGGTCTCCGGGCTTGAGGGCTTTGGACAGCAGAGAGACAGAGAGAGAGATGTCTTTGGTTTTCATACACGTACAAACAAACATATATTCTGGGTCCATTAAAAAAAAAAAAGAAAAAAAGAGTTTTTTGTTTTACAAGTGACTCTTCTTCCCTTGACAATCTCTGCACCCTTTTACACTGTCTGAATTTGGCAATTAGACCAAAGCCCATTACAGCCACAGACCTTCAATCACTTCACTTAAACAGAGGTTTTCACTGGGCTCAAAGCTGTGGGTGTGTGCTTTCACCACCTACACTGGAGTTACCTCTATCAAATCTCACGGCGTTCTGTGAAACCATGATATATAAGCATTGAAGGCGTTTCCCAAGAAAATCATCTTATCTCCAAAAAAAACACAAGATTGCGATGGCTATCTTTAAGAAACACAAGAATTAGATTTATTTCCCTCCTTATGGAAGTCTCAGGATTTGACAGATGCAAAGCTGCGTCAGGTAGAAAGTCTATAGCCATTTCTCTAAAACCATACGAAACCCTCTGCTTTAAGCTTATACATAACTGTCCTATAGGTTCCTACAGGACCTCATGGAAGGAAACGGACCCAGAAATGAAACTGTAGAGGTTAACAACATCCTCACCGGGTCAGAAAGGGATATTAACAGCATGTGGACAGAGTAAGCAGGATTCCCCTGGGCAGAAGACGGTGCCTGGGAGAGCCTGGGAGTCCCCCCGAATAAGAGAAGTGGGGTCTTGTGACACGCTTCACATCAACTCCTCTGCCAGTTAAGTGCTGCTGCCAAGGGATATGGGAATGACGGACCCCTGGCATCAAGAAGTGAGGAAATTGCTAATAAACACACCTATCAAAAAAAAAAAATCTCATGACATTTTTCATTGCTAGTGTTGGTCTTGAAAGTTAATCCTTAGAAGGATTTTAGCACCAGGTATCCTAAGTGCTGAAATTATAATTTTAGACCTCTTGGCTGTTCTTTATTAAATTAACAAACATTTGAGGTGGAATAAAATCTACCATAGATATAATAAGTTCCCTTATTTATGCAGAATTGCTTCCTACCATAGTATAGTTTATTCTCAACATTTAGTATTTTAAATCTAAATTAATTCCTTTTCTTCTTGTAGATTATTTATATCAATAACGGTGAGTAATGTGAAATCAGTTTTAGGAATTAACATAAAGCCAGCATGGACAAACTCCCAAACCTAAAAAACCTCCACAGACACACCACCCTCTCCGCCCCCCAATATTACCTTAAGCATGTTTATAACTTTAATTACCCCACAATGTGGGATTAATCTTATTTTTCTCCTTTGATCCTCTAAGATCCCAAATACGACCTTTGATTCTCCAGTCATATTTTTTAAACTTTTCATTGGGGCTCTGAGGATTTAGGGACACACTTAGATAAACAAAGCCAACCAAAAAAAACCCAACAAGACCCAAACCAAAATCATCCTCCTCCTCCAGCTGCCAGACTTCAGGAGCCTGACTCCCCATAAAATCAAATGTTAATAAGACTCTGCTAGAAAATAAAGGAATCACTGATTATTTCAGACAGTAACGTACCACAGGTTTATCCTTTTGGTTTTGGTTTTGGTTTGGTTTGGTTTTTTTTTATCTTTATGGAACAACTGCAGCCATCATATGAACAAGCAACAGCACAAATACTTTTATTGAGAATTAAAATTATTTCTTCCACGTTAATTCCTGTCAATTCGACTACAAACAAACGTGTTTTCGGAGGCGTGTAAGCATCTAAATAATTAATTTCAGAGACAAATGAGTACCAAAATACTATTGTGAATATCACCCTAAGTACTTAGAGGTTTCATGCACCCCCGGGGGAGAGCAGAAGAGGATCCCGAACACACCAGCCACATTTCACCTCTCCCCAGTCCCCGCCCCAGTGCTCCCCAGTACCAAGCCATACCTGTAGTGCAGCACAAGCATCACACACGTTTTGACCTACACACGGGCACAGGACTTGCCCTACTTATTCCTTAAACACAAGTTGAGTCAATGCTTCCATGATAAATTCCCAGAGTACATTCCTGAGTCTATACAACAGCTATAAAGTTTTGCTTTGAGCCTTGGTTCTACTGATTTTAGTCGCCACACGTAAAATAACAGGTCACCAGCTAACTTTTGTGCTGAAATGTCACATGCTATATGTAGGGGGTTTTTCCAAGGCTTTAAATTTAAGTGAAAAAGCGCATCTAAAAAAGTGGTGTATGGGGAGGATTATGTGTGTTGCTGGAGATTTGAAAATCTTTATTAAAAACCAGCATTTTTTGCTAATGCTTTAAAGTTTGATGCTAGTTTGATATTGCCAAGCGCATAGATTTTATTACAGAAAAAAAATACCTAGGAAAATAAGTATTGTTTTCTTTCTTCAGGCTACACAGTTTATCTTACTGTGAGCATTTCACGTAGATTTTTCACACATGCAATCTATAAGTATTTTGTAGCCACTGAAACCTGCAGAATTTGGGGGGGGACTAAATTTCCCACTATAAATAATGTCTGTATTACACCAGGATAAATACTGTAGTTTCTCAGAACAACCACATTACTTCTTATGTATATGTATATTTATATGTATATGTATATGTATATGTATATGTATATGTATACATACATTCTTATTTGGGGCTCTCAAACCTTTTTACAGTGTTTTGAGAATTTAAAGACAAATCCTTGAAAATCAAGTTATGTTGAAATCTGGATGCCCAAGAACTTGTCTGGCTGTTACTGGTACCTGGTATCCCAGCACCTACTACACTTCATCACAGCTAATTTGCTCTTTATTTTCTTTTCACGTTAACTTTTGTCCATGTTGCTCTCTGCAGTTCCTCTTCCACTCTTCCCTTTCTGCGTTGCTTCATATTCCACTTCTTCTCATCCTTCCATTTTTGTTCTTCATCTTTCTCTTCATCTTTCTCCAGTCTGCTGCTCACTTTCCTGAGCATGCAGAAAGTCAATTGTTCACTTTCTGTTCACCACATTTATTAGATTGACCCTGCTGCATAGGGCTCCTTAACTTAATCACCAGCACAATGTAATTAACACGATGCAGTATCAGGATGCAGTAGCCCCTCCACAAGCCTTTTCTGCAGAGGCCAGAGAAGACACACAGCCCTACATCTGTCTGTCTGCCTCTCTCACCCGCCACACACCGACCCCCAGCACAGTGCAGGGAGCAGCTGTCAACTCAAGTAGAATATAGTCAAGATGAGGAAATATTTAGAGAGAGATAAATTTGCATTGTTTGCAGAAAAAATGCAATTAAAATGGCCTTCCATGGGGAAATTTGCAGAGGAAATTGCAAGCCTGCCAGGAAAGCCAAACTAGCTGAAGAAAGGCGGGATAATGAGATTAATGAGAGAGGAACTTATGGTTCCCAGCAGTTCCCATGGAACATGACAGCAGCAAAGACGGGCAAATGTTTCTGCTGAAGGAGAGAGCTCGTGTGCTCAGGTGGTTGTGCTTCCCCTCCAGGCTGTCAGACACCTTCTGGTACAGGAGTGGTTACTGAGATAAGTTCTCCCTCTTCACCTGAAGGCCAGCAGCACAGGGTGCTGTGTTAAAGCGCAAGCTCTGGTGGAACCGTTCTGCCCTATAGCGCTCTCCCTCTTGCTCACACCACTTCTACTGGTGTGCTGGTCCCTCCAGAGCCTCTGCACTCATCCACCCACTGAGTCAGTGAGATGTCTTCTCATCCAGACCATAATACAGAGGAGAGGAAGTGAGAGAGAAGTAGTCTCACAGGAACTTTGTAGGCGATTTAATGTAATCTGACTGCTGATTTCCAAAGGCAGGGGCAATTGTTTTGAGTTTTCTGTCCTAAAAGTGTCTCAGCTGCAGATCTTGCACAGCTTGGCAGTTGATCTTGGCTATCAAAAATTTTCAGAAGTCTTTGTTTGAAATGAGTAGGCTCATGCAACAGATTAATTTGATAGGTAGACAGCTGTAGAATGGTTGACATGGGCACTGGTGCAAGGCTTGGCAGGAGGGTCTCCATTTTGCCAGCTGCAATGGGTGCCTCACTACGTCCCACCTTCACAGCTCCACAGCCATAGTCACAGAACCACAGAATCAGAAAATGATATGGGGTTGGAAGGGACCTCTGGAGATCATCTAGTCCACGCCCCCTGCCAAAGCAGGTCCACCTAGAGCACATGGATGTGTCCAAATGGGTTTTGCATGTCTCCAGAGACGGAGACTCCACCATCTCTCTGGGCAGCCTCTTCCAGGGCTCTGCCACCCTTAAAATAAGTTCCTCCTCATGTTCAGATGGAACTTCTTTTATGTTCAAGTTTGTGCTCATTATTTCTTGTCCTGTCACTGGGCACCACTGAAAAAAGACTGGTGCCATCCTCTGGACACCCACCATTTAAGTATTTATAGGTGTTGATCAGATCCTCCCTCAGTCTTCTCTTTATTTAGAGTAAAAGACGCAAGTCCCTCAGCCTTTCCTCATAAGAGAGATGTTCTAGGCCTCTAATCATCTTTGTAGTCCTCTGCTGTACCCTCTCCAGCATTTCCTTGTCCTTCTTGAACTTGGGAGCCTAGCCTAGGAACTGCAGTCCTCCTGGAGTTGCCCACATACTCCATAATACCGACACCACAAGAACAGATGCAGCCCCAGTAAAACAGATGGGTGCATGATGTGACCTGAACCCCATTGCATGGTTCACTGCCAGCACTGGACTGTAAATGATGGTGAGAGTTAAATTCACATTCTCATTTGCATCACAGCAGTGTAAGAATGAAATAAAAACAATACTCTCAGTGTCATCTCTGTGTGTGTCTGGGAGACCTCAGTAGGTACAAACATGAAAAACACATTTTCTTTTTTGGACCACAAGAGCTTGATAAAAGACCTTGAAGTTGATTTTTCAAGGTTCATGCAACCCCTGTTGGTTCTGAGAGCCAGGAGAGCTTTCCAGTGATCAAAATATCTTCTGAGATAAATATTTTATATATATATTGATTTTTATATACAAAAAGATTTCCACTGATTGTTCAGCCTCAAGTTTTCTTAGGACTGAAGAATCACAGGAGAAATGGACAAAGGCCTGTAAAGCATCTCATTTCCTCCTTACTGATACAGGAAAATTTCTTTTGTATCTTCTACTGATTGTGATTCAGACTTTCTGGCTGTTAGCCAGACACAATACTTACTGCTTTTGATTTGCATATATAGGCCTACAAGTTAGACAGATAACCTCAATCAAAATTTAATATAGCAGATTATATGCAGAACCAGTGGAAAAATATTCGTTTCCCATAAATGGGATGTCAGTCCTGCAAATTAACACAGGGAATTACTAATAGGCTTCAAGAGGAGTTTGCTTTTCATTTTCTTTTCCAAGAGTATGCGTAATGCAGTACACTAGCTAAAAGAGCATTTAAAGGAGGCAGGGACATAGTTCTACTAGATATGTGTGGGCACAAGAACAAAAAGTGTTTTCAGCAGTAAAAATCTGAAAATATTTCCATGTTCTTCCCTGTGAACTTGGAAGAATTCAGAGAGCTCAAGCATTACAAACGCACTTTCTGTGAGCCTTCTCTGTGCGATAATCTCAGAATTTATTCTTTGGCATCGAGCGTGCTGGGCCTCAGAGAGTCCTGTAGGCAGTAACAACGCTTTCCTTCTGGAGCAAAGTGGGTGAGACTACCCCAAAACATCAGCCTGTTAAAAGAGGTGAGGTTTCCAAAAGCAACCATAGTCAATTCCACGATGGTCCGTAAAATCGCAAGGAAAATAACTTTTTTCATGTTTAACTTCAAATTTGTTATGCTGCAAAGGTGGCAAGGTGTCCAAGCACACAATTGTAGCAGTGTTCCTCCTCTCGACCTCCGCCTGAGGCCAGTGGCTCTAGGCTCTGTGTAGCGAAAGCAAAATTGCATTTACCAAGTGTATTTTCAGCATAAAACAATTCAAATATGTTTTCTCGCACGGTATTGCTAAGAAAAGCAGAGCACCAGAAATCACAATAAGTGTGGAGAGCCAATGAGAAGATGATGGATGAGACAGAGGAGTGAATAAAAAAAGAAAGAAACAGCAGAGTGATATGAAACCGCATCTGCACAATGGCTTCCAGAGGATCAGAATTCACACTGAGCCTTTGCTTGCCTACACAGCTTGGCAGGACCTATGGATACCACAACAGGCTTCTAACTAACAAGATCCAAACATCAGAAAAGCATGAGAGGTGAATGGCAACTTCTTGTTTTCATAAATAAATTGTATTTCTCTTGTTCTAAGGGCGCAGTCTTTCCAAATTAGTCTTGCTTGCAACAATGCCAACACATTATTTAATCCCCAGATTGCTATTCTGTCTAATTGAAGTGCTGCAGAGATTGGTTTTTTGCTTCTCCAGTTGTGAAGAGTGCAGCCATGCATGATGAGCAGATGTGAAGTGTGCACTAATGCAGATCCAAGACACCACCTTCCAGAAAAAAAGGCAACACGTTAGAAAGGTTGCTCAGAAACAGCACTTTCATCTACACCAGCAAACCAAACAGTGTCAGGGCAGGAGCACAGGACTGTCCTGAGACTGTCCAAATCGGTAAATTGTTCACAGTCTCTGCAGACCTTTGGTTCAGGCCAACTACAGCTCTCCAAGAGGCTGCCAAGGCATGGTTCAGGAATTAACACTGGTCAGGGATCATTCCAGGTAGGAAGCTTGGACGTGGCTGCTCTGTCTCAGAGTTTGATCATGAGCCTTGCTGTACCAGTTGGCTTAGGAGCAAGAGGCCATCTGAGGTCTGTGTCCTGCAGCTGTGCCAAGAGGATGGGCAATGTTAGATCCTGGCTCCCCCAATGTCTGGGCTCTCTGCAAACAAAACTGAAGTTGCTCCTCAGCCTGTTCAAGGTGTGTCAGCAGATCACTGTAACTGGAAGAGACAAACACCACGTCCCACTGCACTATTGCTGTTTTCAGCCGCAAATGAGTGATACAAGGAGGAACACTCTTCACATTGCGCTGAGGTGGATAATGCTGAGGGTAGCAAGGGTCATAATTACTAGCACGTCATTCTGACACATGAATGGCAGTGGATATATCCAGTTACAGAGTGCAGATTGCACATTACCATAGCAACAATGGAATTCCAAAAGAAGTATGTATTTATAAAGGAGCAGGCGCAGATTTAACACATTTAATTTTTTAGCTCAGTCTGATTCTAAAGCCAGAAGAATAGCTTTGAATCTCTCAAACAGTGTTAGAAAAGGGTGAAAATGACAGTAAGGAAGGATTTATGGTAATTTCACATCAGGAAGAACTTTTGTTTTGAAATATCTCAAAATAATTATCATTTTTTCATAAGATAATGGTCTATCAGATCATATCAGAAGTTTTAGAAACAACACAGGTCTAGAGGTGACCTCAGAATGTCAAGATGCTCCCCGTCTTGTATCCAAGGAGTTCCCAATAGATACTAATTAGTATGATTCAGTGTAGCTTCATTGAGGTTATTAATTTTTTCTCAATTAGAATTTTGATTATGTCTTATTATATGAAGCACCTGGACTTCAGAGTCTTAAATGACGAATGGAAAGCTAACACTAGAGGTGTGTATAAACTCAGTAGACATATGGAGGGTCAAAAGTGAGTTAAAGAGAAGGAATGGCTCAATGTGATAGTCTACGTGTTGAAGACAGAAGACAAAAAAATATAATTAAAAATCATTAACTGATTGTGTTCTGTCACTGACAGAGGTTACGGTTGTTATGTCCTATGTAGGGCATGAAATAACATATGAAAGGCATGGGGTACAGTTAACATGAACCCTCAGAGCTATGCTGACCAAGCAATCCCAGAATTTTCTACTGAATATCCTCCATAAAATGAAAAGAAAACCAACATGAAAAAAAAAGTTGTTACCTTTGTAGCCAGTAACTGATAGGTCCCCATCTGGGGCCAATTTAATTATTGTCAAGAGAAAGCAGTCAATCTTCCCAGCTCTCTGGGTACTCAGGGCTGCAGGAAGAGCAGAGTGTCTTGAATTTCTTTTATTTTAAGTCAAATTGACTTTCCCATTTGTGCTGTTTACTCCTTGTTTGGCAATCAGTTTACAGAGCCAAACAAACAGAAGCAACCAGCAGGAATATCTCTTGTCTTAGTGACCAAGGACATGGTCAGAAGCTCAAAGTGCTGGGAAAGTGTGGGAGACAACAGGATGTATCGATACAGTGCAATTGCCTGCAGGAATCATGAAGGGATGACATACAAAAGACATAGTTAGAAAGAAGAGATATGAGAAGAGATTTCAAGGTCATGCCCACTTCTACAGACCAATGAGGTCACACTTCCAAGGGTGAGTGATAGGGTAAGGTTCTGGAAAGAAAACTGGACAAGAATCAAGACAGAAAGCTCTCCCAGCTGGAACGTGTGACAAACAGGTGCCAACCAGAATGTAAGAAAGGTGACTTCTTGGTAAAAATCTTGCAAAGGCTAATAATAAAGTCCCAAAATGTCCTGATGCCAGCCCAGCTACAAACTAACAGCAGGGTTGAGAAGGGGGTGTGTGGTTGAGCCACAATGTAGAGACAAAGATCACCAGGTGTTTATTTAGTAGACCAATGGGTGGAAAATGAAATGGCTGAAAGGACTGTAGCCTCCCTTTAGCATCACTAATACCGGACACTTGCATGCGGTGACACGATCGCACTGAGGCCAAGCAAAGGGCCACGGCTCCTCCTCTCCCAGCGCCCTTCTCTATCCACAGAGTAGCCAGATCGCAATGCTTCATGCCATGAACTACTGAAACCCTGCAAGAAAGCAGAGCTCCTAGTGTGCAAAAGAGATACTGCTGTATGACAGAAGACTGAAGTCAGCAAACACTTGTAGCAGAGGAACAGAACCTAACACGCTGGACAAGAACGAATAGGAGGAAGAAGAGCGAAACAAGAAGATTAAAGTCTTGTATCAGGTGAGATGCCAAGAACTTCTGCATCTGTTTCTGCAAGCATCTCTGCAAGCTTCCAGATGACAGGAAATGTATAACCTGGAACTTACAGTCTTCTTTGTAAATATAAATTTATTTTCTTTTATATTCTGCTATACATAAAAATGTGGTTGGGAAATGTGGGAAACTCTCTAAGCTGAGTGGAATATGTTCATTATGCTCCAGCATTACTGTGATCCACACAAGACCCATTTCCACTGGGAGATGATCACGGGGTGAGGGGTCCCAGGAGTCTTGGTGCTCCACTCCAATGGGTCCTGGAAAGCTGTTATGGGATCACAACAGCTCGGGTGAAAGGAGGGAGAGAGCAGTCATTCTCCTGTCCCATTTCTCCCTGCCCATCAACACTGCTCCCAATGGCATGAGGCTGATTTTGTGGAAGTTTGTTTATTTTTTATCACACAGTTGTACTCTGCCAAGTGTTATTCTGTTTTCTGAACTGATACTAGAACTCTCAGTATTCATAATAATAAATATTTGAACAGATATTTAATAGCTAGGAGATTATAATGCCAAGTATTTTGTGCCTGGGATCTCCAAATCAGAACTTTAACACATCTGTATTTTGACTAGCATATACTACAACACTAATTAAATAATGTATAACTAATTAAGAATATAGGAGAGCCATCCATATGTAAAAATCACCATAAACAGGTCTAATTTTAGCTTTAAGGCAATGCCAAAGTAAAGATACAGAGTTGCTAATATGCAGACATAAACGTATGTGCATATGTGGCATATATATCCCAAACTGCTCTCAAGCATTCCATACAAAATTGGCCCCCAGGTAACTCTATTTTCTAGTGAGGTAAAAGTGCTGATAGGCCATTAATTACTACAGTTGGGGCTAATTCTGCAATCTTATCATAACAGAAGTTTTGCTTTTATCAGGACTTCAGGATCCATATTAAACAAGTATTACCTCACTGCCAAAATGAAATGCAAAGTACTTGGTACAATGTGTTTGATTTAATGGAATATTCAGATTTGTTATTCAGATGCCACTCTCAGGCACCTGACACTAAGAATATACTTTTTGGTATTTGGACTAACAGTTACACTATTCTTCACATCCCTCAGGTTCAACTCAGCAGCGATTCTTGACTCCTGGGAGTGGAAACTCGGACATTTCATTTTAAGCTTTTTGGAGATGAAGGGACAACTCTTCCCATTCCTCTCTTCAGAATCTGACAGTAATCCCTTAGCAAAAGTCTTAGTCCTACTAGAACCCAGAGGCCCCATCAAATTAGGGCAACTTCAGGAAAAAATATTTTTAGTACATTCTGCTTATTAGCACTAAAAGGGAAGCTGAGGAAATCCCAATACCCCGGCAAGTATATATCAAAGGTCACACAACTGAATCACACAAAAAATTACAGCTTTAATGGTAATGCTGAGTGAAGGATATAATTTTCTTATCTGTAAAAAATTAGTTCTCATTAGTCCTTTTCACAATAAAGCTGCTTCATTATGTATGCTCTGGGTAAGAAATTACTAACAAAGTTGAACCCTAGTGTATGCTGGTCTTCTCTGTAAGATCTACTACGAGAGACCAGATACTTCAAATTGCAAAAGCCAAATTAAAACAAACCCCCAAAACTGAAGAATTGCTCTAAGCAAATAAAAAGCTCTTGGAATCAAAGCATTGCTGGGCAGGAGGAAACACGTACTTTCTCCTTGAAGAAAACTGGAGAGCATTGGAATTACAGATTTATAAGCTCTTTCAAAAAAGAATCAGCCTGGCTCTGAAAGTGTTCTCAGCTCCAACTCAAATCAATTAACCTGAAATCTAAACTTGATACAAGAACAAATGAAATGGGAAAGAATAATAATAAAAAAAAAAGAGACCTGTATGCAGTTATTCCAGTAATTAGAAGCTTTTGATATTTAAGAGGAAGCAAGTTCTGGAATGGATTTTCAACGAGAAACTGAGGCAAAAAAAACCCCCAACTGCAATATAGTAATGAAAGGGATTATATGCAATAGGATATGGGTAATAACAGGTGATTGGAATATGTTCCCACGCAGAATGTAAACATTAATCTCAGAATTAGGCCCAACAATGTTTCACTACCTAAAGATTAGTGTCAGATCCACAGCTGGTTACCACAACTGAGTCGGCCCTCATATTATATTGTTCAGATACAGCCCCCAGCTTACCTCTTATTCAGAGAAAAAATAAAGTAACCCTAAAATCTGGATGCTCTCAGGCTAGAAAGCCTCTGTTGCAAGCACCACAGATTATCTCATCCATCCAGCTCATTTTAAGTTATAAACTGAAATTAAAGAATTTATTCATTTGGGTGAAAGACCCTTTTTCCCTTAGAAATTTTTCCCTTGTGGATAGAAGCTAAACTAGTCAAATGCTTCAAGTCCTCTGAAATTTTCCTAGAATATATGTGCTTCTCCACATAGAAAGGTAAGTTCTCCCAAAATTCACGGGAAAGGATAAGAGTGACTCTTTTTACCATAGTCCTACAGACTGGAGATAGCTCTGAACATTATGAGACTTGTTCAGAGATCCTGACATTTCCTGGAAGTACCCTGAAGTCAAAGAAGAAATGGGAATGACCATGAGCATAGCAACTCAAAATGATTTCTCAACCAACTATCAATTAGCCTGGTAAGGATTATTGCAATGAAAGTGGGTTTTTTATTGTTTTTTTTTTGTTTTTTTTAATAAAAGCTCAGACTATTTTAGAGAAGAAACAGTCCTGTGGTATGAAATCTGTGGAAATTAAATACTTCCAGGGTACAAGGCAATTTTAGTTGGAGGAAAAGGAGTACAATCAGTGAATAACATTTAAAAAAAGAGCACACAAGTTAAGATAGGCAAACAAGGGTGGAGGCCAAATCAGTTCTCAGCTGCCACCGGACACGAGAGTCCCAGGCTACGTGCCCTCTGCCGCTAGTATTGACACAGGAATCCATTGCCCTCTTTGTCCCCCCCAAACACTGCAAGTCACTGAGACCTCCTCCTCCAAGTCCAATGTCACGGTTAAGCTTCAGTTCTACAGTGGTTTGCAGACAGAGTTGTGCAAATGCTGAGCACCTTGTGGAGCCCTCAGAAACTTCCTGAAATCAAATGCTGAACCTGCCTCTTGTGAGTAACACAAAACCACAAATCAGTCTTTTCATGTGCCTTTATCACATTAGATCTTCAACTTTTTTTTGTAGTCTTACAACGAGCCAAAGTAAACTTATTTTTCATGTAGTACCATTAACCTGTAAGATCTACATTTTCTCTTTTGTTAGACAGAAGAGTTTTGGAGCCCTTGGTGATAAACATTGATAATCATTGCTCAACATTTTAAAATGTGCCTATTTAAACTTGGTATGAGCACTCTGCACGTTTTTTTTTTAGTGTCCCTCCAAAGTGTTTGCATGCTTTCTGCAAAGAAAATAAATAGAACAAATATTATGGCACCACAAGTTGGTCAATTATTAGCCTTTGCATACCCAGATCGCGGCCTTTCTTTACAAGGACACATGTTAATATATAATAGAAGTGTTCTTTTTTAGTTCTTTTTTAATTGATTTTTCAGACATGTATTGCAATCTTATAAGGTCAGCTGGAAAGTACGTTGACCAAAGAGAGGCCTTTCAGGAAAATGAGCCACTAGCTACCCATAATGAGAAATACAACTGGAGCTAAACATGAAAATTATTTTCATTTTGTAGCAGTCTCAGCCTGGCATTTCAGCAGCTTCCAGTCTCACTTTTATCTGGATGAACTGTCCATAATGATTTTAAACTGGTTCTAACACTTCTCAGAGCAGAGAGATGTAAAAAACGTAGTGGGCCAAATTTACAACCCACTTTTTCAGGCTACTGGTGCCTACCCCAGCTGTGACTATCCCTCTGAAGGTGCAATTGCTATTTAATATACAACCATCCCTTTGAGGATGTAGAAATGATAAGCAGCAAACAAGTTTACTTTGGTTTTGTACAGAGGAAATGAAGTGGCAGGGAACCTGAAATGGCCAGGCAGAGTACACACAGCCATCGCAATTTTTGTGGCGATGTTCAGAAACAGAACTAGGAAAAAGTGAGAGACAAAGGTTTTATTCTGAGACAGATTAAGGCAAGTCAGAGTTTTGTGAACCAAAATATTCCTAACACATAGTCACAGATAAAAATAACCAGAGAAAAAAACATACAGAAAATTAGAGCATGGTAGCCAGAGAACAGCAAACTGCCTCATGCAGCAGGAAGACATAGGCTGAGCCAAGGAACCAGAGAACAAGAAGTTAGTCTGGACTCACCTGGTTCATTGGAGGACTTTTGATAAGATAAAGAAAATCGTATCAGAACAGTCCAGTTCAGTCTTCAACAAACTGCCTGAACTTTGTACTGTTGTGTCAGATACAGGCAGTTTTAATGCAAGAAGGTCATCATACCGTGCTGAGACCACATTCATTCTGTACCAAATTCAAAGTCTTACAGAGGGAAAAACACCTGAAAAGGGCTACACCAGAGGTGTAAAGATATGAGGACTCCTATACACAATGCTGCACAAAACCCTCAAAGAATTCTTGAGTGGTACATTCGATATTTCTAGTGGCTAAAGCCTCCTATCTCTTTGCTAAGCAGAGCTGTGAGGAGCTCAGGAGGAAAAAGGCCCTTGTGACTAAGAGTTCCTGCAACTGTCTTTCTAGAAACTCCAATTTCCAGTTTTGCCATCCATTTATCTTCAAGTATTGCATTTAAATTTCTAAAAATGAGCTCATTTCAGCTGCATTGTCAAATGGAATGATAATAATTATTTATTATTTATGAATTGCACATTATATATTTATAAGACAATTTGCAAAATTTAGCATCCTGTTTGAAGGGACCTGTAAAGGAAAAAAAAAACCCTCAAAACAAAACCAATTCAAAACTGAAGCCAGGAATGTACACTTCTAATCAAGATGTACAACAGAAAAATTAATTAGGCACTTTAAAGAGAGTAGTGTACAGAAAAATGACCTGATCTCCTTCATTAACGCGAGTCTGAGTGTCCTGTTATAAGAAGGGAAAGTGTTACCAGGGTAGGTGACAAGAGTCTCTTTAGGCTGGAACAGCTGTTCCAGAAGATTCTAAGTAACTTCTTTATCACTAGAACGTAATAGATGGAGCTCTAATCAAGCCTGATGTGCACAGCAGAAACCAATCAGTCTCTTAGTCTCTTACTGGATGAGATACCAGTGCAGCTATGAAAGGGCTTTATTGCCAAGAAAAATCGTAGCGACCCATCTTGTATCGTTTTGTAATTTTCTCCGTTATTGAAAATTTTATGTTCCTAAGTATTGTTTATCCCTAAATCTTCTCTAGTGGTAAACTAGAGAAGAAAAAAAAAAACCAACCAAACAGATTCTAGATGTTTGACACATGAATATAGCATCACGAATCTATTACTTGGTACGTAAATGGCAAACTCCTGGAATACGTATTGGACACCGCTAGTGAGACTCCCACAAGTCAGAAGGGAGATCTACCACTGAGCTGCAAGGTCTGAGTCTTGGGCAGACACACAAGTTCCTGGGGTGAAAAGCAACACTTGCTTAGCAAGTTTTAGTCCACATCTCCTTGGCCAGCAGTGAAGGGGTTGGAGATTTAGGGTCACCACTACAATGCTATTTTTTTAACCTGACAATCTAAAATACATCTCAATTTATACCGATGAGACTCTCTAATATCTTGTATTTTATGTAATACATTAGTGAGATGCAGGTGGGCCTAACTAGATCCAGCAACTTGACAGGAAGACCAAAACCAGTTTGTAATTGTCTGGGTAAATGTAGGACAGAAGCCTGAATGCAGTAAATACTTTTCTGTTGTGTTGTTCTGGGGTTTAAAGCGTGTTCATCTGCAGTTTGGGACGAGTCTACATGTTCTATGGGTTTGCTTTTCATTTTGTTGTATCAGAAAAAAAACTATATATAAACCTGGAAACCTGAGATACCTATGTTTCTTTTAGCAGTATGGACTTCAACCTGGCCATACAATGCATGCATTCATGATTTTGAAGAGTAAAGTTTCTATGTCTTAACAGCTGTTAGGAAAACCTCGAGAATTTGATCAGTACAGACAGACACGTGTGCAGGGAGCCTGGAATAAGAATTCTGAGACCTCTGCATTAGCTTAAATTCCTCCTAATTGACAATGTGAAGGTCAACATTAAGTAAGTTAATGATTAACTGTATTTTTTGTTCACTGTTGCTTGCATAAGAAAGCAAAGACAGGTCAAGACTTTCACACAAAGGCCTTCCTTGGCACCCCAAACTGGGTGACATATCTACTATTGTACCACATTCTCTGTCTTACAGTCAAAAAGAAACCAAACTAGCAAAATAACTGAGATGTCCACTTGCAGTTACCTTACAAGCAGTTAGAGGATGTCTACTGTCAAATCATTTCAGACTTGCCTTTCAAAAGTACTTTGCTGTGAGCACACAGTAAGTGGGAGCTACAGCAGGTCGGGTTATGTCCTGTCTTCAGCATGGACCTGACCCCATACAGTTCACTCACCATCACTTGACTTTACTGCTCTGAGGCAAGAACAGAAAAGGAAACAGACTCCTCCCATGTGGGAATTTTGCCCAAGAGAAGTCTTATGGGTGTTAAGTTCTGTGCTACTATTTTCTCGTTTGCAACCCAGGGTCTGTAAGTCTTCCCTAAATCAAAGGGCTGTGGAATGATACAGGGTTTATCACAGTGATAATATAATATGCTACGTATCCATAAAATGTTCTCTGGGAGCCTAAGAGAATCAGACAAAAATGTTTTAAAAAAGCCATGGCTGGAAAAGCAAAGCTGTCTTTTCCTTCTGTTCTGAGTTGGCTTTGGCAGGAAGGGATATACTGTAGAAAGCACTCAACAATTTCTGTCCTTTCAAATGTGGAAAAGAGTAAGAACCGTGTTACAAGAATTTTGCATTATAAAAGGATGATCTGAGAAAGCACATGCCATTTGGTTTACACAAATATCACTGACCTTACACTTTTTCTGGTTTTGTTCAGGTTCTTTCGGGGTCAGCACGTAGAACACCAATGGTCTAGCATCTGCAAACAGATAAGCATTTCATTCGAGGTGAACACTTTTGTCTACGAAGAAATGCACTGAAGTCAGTGGAGCTCACTGTGACACAAAAGCATGGTAACTGTAGTCCAGCTACTGCATTAGACTTTTGGATACTGACTTTCAGAACTGCTCAGCGTATTATAGTGCTCCAAGAGCAATCTGTAGTAGGGACAGACAGATAAATAATTTTAAAATCAGGCCCTTAGCACCATATCAGACTGGACCATTCTGGCTTAAACTTTACATGACAGGGCAATGTGTATTATTACTGTCAGGGAAATTCTCTCTTCTGCCTGCTTTTGCCAACACTGTTGGCTAGCAAAGACTACTGTGTAAAGGAAAAAAATATCCTGCAGCTTACTCTCCTGCTTCCAACCCCTCATCCCTAGAACATGAAGATTTAAAGCAACCTTTTGTGCAATACACAAAATAAAACAGCTGGCTGCCCAGAAGGCCTCACCCAAGACAAAACAGTAAGAGTCCTTCAGTTAATCTATCTCCCTGGCTCAATCAGATGCCAAGGAATCCAGAGCCTCCCAGACTTCTGGGAAGCAAGCAAATATCCTAAAATGCCGTAGGTCAAACCATCTAATGCTTCTTTGCTGTCTCTGATCCATAGCTGTTAGAGAACTCCTAGTCCTCAAACTGATGCCTATTGCTGATATTGGTGGCAGCACTAGCTGGCAGGCTGCTGTCACTGCTGGGATTGTGCCGTTCCTCTTTACACAGCAAAAATGAAATCACCTCCCAGATTGCATTCCAGAAAAGGCCAGGTAGCTGAAATTGCCCCTTTGTAAAAAAGGGTGGGGGCATAAAAAAAAGGCAAACAGGAATGTGTGGGTACTTCATCGAGGTTTTTTTTTTGTTTAGCTAAATACTTTTGGTGTGTTGGAAGCAAAGAAATAGCCTCGGGCTAATACCTGCAGATTAAAATGTGAAGTTGATCACTATCAAAAGTAGTTTGTGACTTAAAATGAAGCTCTGAGTAATCATCACAAATGGCAATAAGCAAACTGAAGAATTAAACTTCTTTAGACCACCACAGTGACAGAAGACCCAAAACTTAGTTTCCACTTTTGCTCTGACAGCTTAAATAGTTTTTCCTTTGCATGGTTTGGCTTTCTTCACAGGGATGGATTTCACTGTTAGACAATGTGATTTGGTGGCAGTGTACCAACAATGTTCTCCACATTTCTCTGCTGATAGAAGCAACTACCCTCACCATCGCAGTTCCATGTTTCAGTTATTTATGTGGATCTTTATCAGTAGAAAATCTCACAAACTTACTTACTTCCCATTACTCCTTATCTCCTTTTCCTGTAAGTCAAGAACATTTTCTTATTCTCACTGAAGAGCTGAGGAATGGAGGCACAGTGAGAAGTGATTTGTATATGACAGTTGGTGGTATAAGAAGCAACTGAGCATGTTATCTAGAGAAATCCTGGCTGGAAGCCAAGCCAGATGACCACATTTGAACCAAATCAAACTAAATTAAATAAAGGCTTTCTGCAGCACTCAGCACAATATTATTTATGCCTTGAAATAGCATATCTCTTTCCCAGATCTTCCTGTCCAATTATTTAAAGGCTTGGTCCAAAAGAGATAACATACAGAATCTGACTGTGAAAAGATCTGCTGCCAGCTGCAGTCACCTGCAGGGACTGGGAAGAAAGACGTGTCTGATGATAGCATCAAGACTTTGGCTGAGACTGTTAAGCTTCATAAAACTGTCATTGTTTGAAAAGTGATGTCTGTTCTTTCTGCATCATGATGGAACCAGCAATGATCCATCCCTTGGATTTTACCCAAGGAAAGGCCAAAGAGAAACGTGAAAAACAAAGGAAATGAGCAGACCGCTGTTGCCTGCCTCTGCCCCCAACCACAACCCACACGAGCTCTGTTTGTTGTTTTGGCAGGAGAGCAGGCACTGAATAAGCAAGAAGAGCTGAAACTGGCAGAGCAGTCAGAAAAGTATTTAGAGTTGTTTATGTAGGAGTGATTGCAGGGTGGGAAGGGCAGACATCTTCTATTTGGGTAGATCAGGTAAAGCCTTGGGGGCAGCGCTGAAAACAGAACCCTTTGCAATCACATGATTAATGTGATCCTGGACTGCTTTCCCTTTTCCCTCTGTGCACACTCCAAGTTAGAGTCGAGCTTTGCCTTGGAGTCCTAGAGAACGCTGCATTCACAGGCATTTGTTAAATCCTGCCACAGCCCAGAGGATGCTTACCACGTTAATCCCCTTTATTAACAACTCTCTAATTTTCTGTGTCATAGCCAAGGTTCGCTTGCTGACTCGCAGTCTCTAGAGGCCTTGGAATATTTATATATTTACCTCCCTCTGATTTCATTACAGCAGTGATACTTGGCACTTCTACACTACCTCCTATAAAGGAGGGACAGGTCCGTCTCTAGGTGTGACACCACCAGCTATGCTTAATCACATTCAAACTCTGAGTAGTAAACAGGGAAGCACTCTAAATGCTATGTCTGTTTGGCACAGCTAATAATCTAACTGAGAAATTGCTAGTGTTTGAAATGTTTACCATTGCCTTTTTATAATACCCTTTGTAAACACAGCCACTGTGGGGCAGCAGCACATAAGCATTCATCAATGCACACAAAAGTTTCAGTGTGCTCTGCATGTCTCAGGGTCCTGATGGGGCTGGTAAGTGTTGTTACCCGCTGCCTGTACTGGAGGGGGGACAAAGCAAAGGTTAAGGGATTACCACCCTTTGCTGTAGGTGTATTTCCCCAACCAGGGTGACTCAGTGACTTGGGAACCATTAGAGTTTTCGAAGGTAACACGGAGATAAGGCAGGACCAAAACTGCTTTCCGCAGTTTATATGTCTATTCTGAGAGATGTTGTCAACAACTCATAGCTCGAGGATGTTTGAACTTCACTTGCACATGGTGCCAAATTATATGTTCTCAGGAGGATCACGCCTACATGCAAACAGGCAAGTTGCTATTTGCTTTTGCCGTTTTCCCAGAGGAAATTATGGTGCCAGACAAGTGTGAGCAGACCAACCTCATACAATATGTCTGGCTTTGTGGTTTGTAACTCTGGAAGTAGAAATGATGAGCGCTCCCACTACCAAACTTTGTGTAATCACCCCGGGATGCAGAAAGGTGACTCTAATCCAGGAAAGCATGAGATTCCCCCCACCCAATACTAAGTCTTCAGGCTCAGAGACACAAGAACTTCCCAAATCCGAATCTAAGTTTTATCAGAATTTCTCACTGTTCCTCATTGTCCTGGATTCCTAGAGCGTTTGCTCTCAGCCTAATTGTAGATTTGGCCCAGAGCTGAAGAATGGACACTGGCTTGATGATGAAAGAGATAACTTTTGGAGCTCCTAACCATCAGTTAGAGACATAACTAACCTAAAACAATATAGAAGCTATTTTATTCCAACTTGGGATTCTTGCCGTCAAAGTGAAGACAGAGAGGCCATTAAAACCACTTTGGGTAAAACACAGAAAATTCTATCTACCTACTTGCTAAGACCAGGAAAATAGATGTTGTAGTCACTCCTGAGGATTAATTTTGAGCTAGATCTCTGACATTAAGTACCATGCCTCCATGTACTGTGACAGCCTTTCTCTTGTCTTGCATCAATTCTTTGACAAACCAAGATTTTCTGAGTTTAAATATATTAAATAGTGATCGGTTTTATTTAATGTAAGCTGGTTACTGAGCAAGGAAACAATCCATTTTACTTTTCAACTTATCTTTGTAATATATAATGCAAGAATTTCCTAAACCTTTCTTTGCCCTCTATACATAAATCACACAAAACCTTTAGTTCAATCGAGATTTGCACTTCTTGGTGGACTTCTGCATAAATTGTCTCACTTGCCATGGCAAATAAGCAGATGAAATAGATTCATTAATGCGGTAACAGGGGGAACAAAAGAACTAAAAATAAACCCAAACCTCACAATAATTGAAATTGGCGAGTTTGATTTTCTTTCTGTAGGTGCCAAGATATGAGAAGTGGGGATTGAAAAGACACCTTTACATCAGTCCCCCCTGAGGTAGTAGTTATCCATTCTTAAGTTAAATCAGTGCTACAGACTGCACTATAAAGAGAATTAGGTTTGAGTGTACAACCCTGAATGTCAGAAACAGCCTGGGCCTCACAGTATAGAGCTCCCTGCAGGTTAATTAATCCCCTTTCTTGCAGGGTGAAGACACAACCCAAGACAGCTACAAGCCTTCTCATTCAGAGAACTGTGACTTTTATAGACCATATAGTTCTAAGTATAAGAATTAGCAGGGTGAAGAGCTGCCCTGTTCTGAACGTACAGTTTTCTCCCAGGCTGGTGTGAGAGATGGGTGCTGCACCAGGCAAGACTCAGATTCGGACTCTGGTGAGCAGACTCTGGAGAAGGCATCACAAAGTGCTCAAGAGCTTCTATGGTGTCCCATGGTTGGGTTAGACTGGCTTTCTAATAGATTAGAAAATATTGCTAATTTCTGACTTTTCCCTTAGTTTTATCTCTGGAGCATTATAGGATAGAGAGAACTGAAGGTTTGTGTTTGGATTCTGTTTTGGTTAGGTGTAGGGGGTAAATTGTTCTTAATACAAGTACACAGTCACAAAATACTTGGAAAGAAAATTTCTGAAGATTTGAGCTAAAAGGTCTTTCTTTTCTTATGTAGTCAGTAAATACCTGACACACATGGAAAAATATTTTAATTTTTTAATTTTGATTGGTATGGAAAGTTGCAAAGTGTTAAAGATGACTAACTTTTAATTTTGGAAAAGAAGAATGTATGTAATTTTGCTAACCAAGCAGCTTTGCATCACCCTTTCAAAGGTAAAATAGTTGCAAAACTTTACAAGACTGTACCTGGCTGGCTACAAGAAGAGTACATTTGTTTTAGCTTCCAGCTGAAATGGGTAAATTAGAAAGGCAGTAGTTCTGGGAAGATCTACAGGTCAAGTCCCTTCATCTCAGCTTCCCAACGCTCTAATCAGTTTTTTGAATCACTAAATTGTACATCGAAACACATGGTGCAACGAACTGACGGGGAGATACATTTACCTATTCAACAAACTGCTTGCCCAGTGTACTGTTGTGGGGACCCACCTAGTGCAAGCATGAAGAATTGCACCAAACCAGAAAATGAAAGAAAGGGACTATTGAGCCAAGGAGACAAATAATTGAACATTATAATTTAGATGCTTCCAAGTGGCGAAACATGTGGCAAGATGAGAGAGACCGCAAATTCCAGCCAACCTACAATCACCATCTGGTATCACTTCGCAGCTCTCAGATAACTTGGTTCCAGAATGTGGTACAGCAGAAGCCTGCATTTAGGAGAATGGATAATATATTTTGATTTAACTCAAATTGGTACAGTGCCAGAAGACATACTTGGGACTTATGCTCAGTATTACCAGCCTGAGCACTGACAAAAACAGAAGGTGGTCTTTGCAAAATCAGAAGAATGGCTTAATTAAAAAACTCTAGAAGACATTTCACTTCCTCTCTTTTTTAAATTATTTTTTAAAAATTAGATTCTTGCAGGATGAGCCACGATTTTACATGTAAGATCTTCAAGGTTTTATTCCTCTGACCACAAGGGCTGGAGGCTTTCATTACAATGAAAGCTGGAATCCTTACATTATTTCTATTGGCAACAAAAGACTATCAGAACACCACTAGAATTGGTTTACAACAAATTTTTACGTAATGAAGTTCTGCAAATTTTGTTACAAACAGTATTGATCTGTCCAAAAGGGTTTTGTCCTCATTTCCTCATTTCCCTGTCCTCACTTATCTCATCCACAAGAGAACCAAAACATTCATAAGTACTAAATTTCCAAATTATGTAGACATTAAACTCAGACACCTGGCTAAACCATTGGTATTTCCTTTCAAGGTTACAAAATGATATACTCTTTTTGGCATCACAAGGACATATCAAAAGGGTAGAGATTTGGTATTCATATAGTGTTGAAAGTCCCCTATAGGACTCTTTCTGCTTGAATGAAGCAGCAAACATCTTTTGTTTTGCCATCTGAAGATCCTCCACAACAAAGTTGCAAATACTAAATATCTAGTTACAAATAACTCTGTTATAGTGCAGCAATTTCCCCCCCAAACTCTTAGAATCACTTGCTTTTGATTCTGCTCTTGTCTATACCTTTTTAGGTCTACACAGTTTGTGTAACTATCTCCAGAAAACTCCTAGATAACCAACCCCACGTGCTAGCAGTTAGAACTATCACTTAGGAGAAGAGCCACACCAATTTAGACACAAGAACAGAGTTCTAGTTTCTCTGTCCTAATTACAATTTTCTTCTTCTCTCTTCTTCTTCTCTCTTCTCTGGCAAGACTAGACCAGATTAGAATATTTACAGTTGGAAGGGATCTGAAAGGATTATGTACTCTAACTGCCTGACCACTTCAGGGCTGACCAAATGTTAATGCAGTGATTTCTGACCCCAGTAATAGGAACACAAAGCCTTGCTCTCTAAGGCTTCTCTTTGGCTCTGGACCTTCTAGTTGTCCCTTCCCCTTTGTTGAAATAGTTCCTTTTCTCCTGTCCCCTCCCTGCTTCTTCTTCCTCTTGTCAGCAGCCCCAAGTAAGTAGAAAGTGCTGTAGGAAGAAGACAGGGTATATTGTCGCTTGCAGCGAATGGAGTTGAGACAAGTGGTTGCAAGGACAGGTCCGGGGGTTCCCTAACCCTCACAGTGCTATGGAAGAGACATCTGAGTGAAGGAGGAGACTCCTCTCTCTGTGACTCTCCACACACTCTCCAAGCCTCCCTTCCATCTATAGCCTCCACATAATGCTGCTGCCTCCTTCATCAGCTGGATCCCCATCACCATACAGCATCGTCTAACTCCTCCTGCTGAAAATGTTACCTGTAACTGAGAAGTTTACAGCTAATTCTGCTTCTTGTAAATGGCAGTTAGATCCTACATGGCATTGCTACCAATCCCTCTTCTGCAGATTTGTGGGATTCTGCAGCTTCCATTTCGATTTTACATTTCTTTTTCCTCTGTAAACACCTCGGGTGTTTCATTCTGCTCTGACGATGCACAATAGCTGAGCTTTGTAACACCAGGGGGCACCTTGCAACTTGCACAGGCTGCTGTCCCCTTGTACACACAATGTCTCTCTAGGACAGATTTTAGCAGTATTTATCTTCCATTTTCACCATTTTCCTTGGGCAGTATATGTTCTTCAGAGCTTGACATTTGCAGATAGTGCAAAAATGGTTTTCTCCAGTCATTGATTTAGTTACCTACTAATCCTTCACTAAAATAATTAACAGAAAGGTTATGTTATATATATAAGGATTTTTTAACAAGCCCCAAAATTATCTCGAGCTCTTTAATCATATAGGGCTTTTTCATGCTAAAATAAGGAGTAAATTTACAAGTAGCTGCACAGCTCTTGGGTTCTGTATAGACTTATTAGTTTATTTATTTTGTCATTTGTTTGCATCACTTCTTGAAATAAAGTTTACAACAATTCCAAAACTTACCTTTTAGAAACACTGCTTTTTACAGCCTGCCCTAACATATTTCTCTGGTAAACCACAATTTACTGATGCAACAAAGAGTATGTTGCCGGCAGGGATTTTTTTTTCCTTTGGATTTGCTTGAGAGGTCAAGAGGTGAAGTGCCCTTGTGTGTAATGACAGATAATTGCCCAATACAAAACTGTGTTTGGACACAAGTGCTTCTAATCTAAATAGATGAAACAGACACAGCTTATGGGGGTAAGACTTTTATCAGCATCCTGTATATAACAAATAAAGAAATCAAGCAATAAACCCAGATTTATGGGCAAAGCGCCCTGAGGGAACAGTCTTATCTCCTAATTCTTGTCCTCTTAGCTATAAGAATATAATTTCTCTTCACTTTCTCACATATGAATAATCAGATAGGAAACACAACTAGTATTGAATTTCACATACTCTCCTTTGAAAAACCAATACAAAGCTGAGGGATACTGCTTATACATCTCAGGCCTCTGAAAAAGAACAATGATTTACAGTAAAACAGTCGCCTGATTGTTCCTGGAAATTGTAAGGTTGTGATTTTTTTTTTTTTTAGGATGGGTTACTGAAACAGCAGACAAATGAGAAATTGGAGAGGGGGTGGAAGAAGAAGGGGTACAAGCCCTGTGATTCTGTGCTTACAAAAAGCAGGAACTGCCCCAGTTGGTATGAATCAGCATAATTTTGTAAAACCAATGGGAAAATAGAGCTAAACCAAAACTGAGTATTACCCGTTAACCATCCTTTCCTTGTTACACAGACTTCCTTTTTATGATTTTCTTAGTGCTAGGAAATAGAAAACCCCATTCTTGAGTACGCAGAAAATGAAACTGCAGTATGAAAAGAATATAAAATAAAGCCTTGGTATCCTGTTGTACAATAGGTATGGGGTTAGAGGCTGAGGTATCTTCTGATGAAAGATACTGGGAAGATTGTGTCTGCTACAAGAAAGAATTACCAAAAAGATACCTGTACAACCCATGTGCCACAACTCGGGCTTGGAGCTTTTGTCTCAGTGTGAACTCCACTAACCTCTGTTTATGTGACATAACTAAAGGTTTTGGTTTTCATGCTTCAGGAAGTCTGAATCTTTGTTACATACTTACGATGAAAATTACATTTCAGATATTTTCCTCAAAACAGGAAGACTGAGTGATGCAACAGAGTAAGCACCAAAGGATTCCGTTCTATTTTTTGTCTGCCACTGCTCTGTTGGATGACCTGGAACAAACAACTTCATCTTTCCGTGCTTTGACTTCCACATCTGTAAAAAGAAGATAATGAGACTGACCTCTTCTGCAAATAAACTTTTTTCCTCCTCTTATCAGGGAGTAGAAGCAAAGATGGAAGGAATGTCTTAGTAGAGTTCTAAGATAATTCACTAGGGAAAAGCCAATTCAATTATGAGATTTCTGGGCTTTATGGGATTGTTTTCACTCTTAAAACTTTGCAAAACAGTACAAAGTGGAAAAGAAATCAGCCCAGGCTGGCCCAGACTCTGAGCCTGTGAAGGGAGCTGAGCCCAGTTGAGCAACACTGGACAGAACGTTTAGCCAACTACCTCCCTCCACAGATTCCAAAGAATGTTTTATTTCAATAAAAAGAAATGACAGAAAATGTAACTTCTCGGTCCCAGATTTTAAGAGTGAGAACTTCTGAATACCAAAAACAGATGGAATTTTTTCAGCAACACTTCAAAGCTAAAACACAACTTTTCCACAGTTCTGGAGACTCTACAGAAAATATCAGAAGAGAGGTGTTAAGAAGTACAGAAAAATAACACAGACAGGGCTGAAAATTGAAGAAAAAAGATGAAGAGAATTGAATAAAGCATGATGATACTGTTCTTCTGTGTATGCTCAATGCTGCAATTCCTTGCTGAGACAAAACAAGGCAAGATCCTTAGATCTGTGGATTTTCCTGATTGACACGCAGTCACTCACACAAACGGCTTCTTCCTCATGTTCCTGCAGATTTTAAGAATGCTTCACATACATTCATCATTCCACCCCACAGTTCTTTCTTGCTTCATTAGCATGGGTTAATGTCTGCCTGATTGGTAAATCTTCTCTGTGTCCATGTATGGGAAAAAGGAGAGGGCCTGCCCATTATACCGTACCAGGTTTGTTCTTGTCTTTATCTGGTATTGAAGAGCAGGACAGTTGAGAGATACAGATTCTCTGTTAACAACAGGGATGTTAAAAGGAAGTCTTTATTATTTATTGTACTATTAAGGCATTCAATTAATAAATATCAAATGGGAACCCTGCTGCAGCAAGACAACTGGTGACCAATGCAGTTTCAAAAGCATAAACTCCCCTTCATAGATTGTTTTTAAGATATCCAAAAAACAAAGTCAGAACTCGCTGACTTGTTTTGTTAAAAATTTCATCAGCCCAAGAAGACAGCATTAATGCTAAAAGTTTTGTCTTTCAACTAGAAAATGTAAATAATTCGAAGCGTGAGAGATTGAAGAAAAAAAACCTGATTCAGCTTTCCAAAACTCATACAATTATCACCTGGTCTTTCTAGTTATCTTTCTTTCTAATTTCTTTCTGAAATGTTCTGAATCTTAGTCCAAATTCTTCTTAGGCAAGTTCTGCTACTCTAACAAGACCTGACTGGTTTGATTCACAGAAGGGTGTAAAGCCTGTCGTCAACCAAATTAGTTTTGATTTACTTTTGTGGAAAAAAACAAAAATCCCTTTCAGTTACAGGATCTAATGGCTTAAGAATTTGTCATTCTGGTGGCTTCATCAGCAGTATCTATGGTTGCCCCAGAACTCTTGGCCATTAGGTATCTTCCAGGCTCAGGGAGTCATCCAACTGTGTTCAAAGTGTCACTACATATCAATACACCATTATACAATGCACTGTGAATCTAAGTCTTCCCACAATCTTCATTATCAGTAAATATGAGTATTTTAACCAGGTTTTTCACACATAAGCTCCTGTATTCTTCCCCTAAATCAATCCCAGGTGGAATCAACTCAGCGGCCTGACTGGCTAAGGAAACTTAAGGAAATAGCATTAAAAAGCTGAGCAATATGCCTCTGGTACAGCTTGGCAAAACCTATAAATTCTGACACTTAAAATCAAGTATTGCCATGCAGATGTCTTCACCTGAATAGAAGTTCCTCCTACAGTCTGTAAGAACCTACTCAATATAGTTAATGAAGCTGAGAGCTATTCAGCTGTTCAAAATACACTCATGTATCTACCTTTAGGTGATTTGAAGAGCTTGCTGTATTAACTATGAGCAGGGTTCAGCTGGCTAAATATAGGTTCCTAGTGACAACTGTGACGGTCTGAGACACCAGACTCCCACATGAGACTTCAGGTATGACAAGCTTTTTAAGAGACCTGCTTCTCCTTGGAGCAGGAGGCCAGGTAGAAAACTCTACAATGCCTAAAATGGCATTTGATGCCTGGGTTTACGTAACTAAATCCCACATTAGTTTTCTACTAAGTATAAAGGGAGCTTAGACATCTGGTTCACATGGAGACACCTACACATTGGAACCCAAATTTAGGTGTCTTAATCTGCTGGCTGAATCCACTCCTTTACTTGGAGATTTCCTGAGCTGGCAGCTGCATTAGCATTATGTTTAAGGGAGACTTTTTTCCATTTCCATTTCTAAGCCACTCATAAGAACATTGATACTTTTGGCCTCTACAATACACTTACAGCAATTTGCAACTGTAACTCAAGACAAAATATACTTTCTTTTGTTTCTTTTAAATTTACTGCCTGGAAATTTCATTCAGGACACTTAAATCTCGTGCTATAAGAAACACAGAATTCACTTTCTCTATAACTATAGATTTTAATGCTTTTATCACATTTCTTCATAGTCCATTTCCAAGTTAAACCAATTTGAGAGTATTAAAACTCCTTTTATTTCTTTTTTAAAGAATCAATTCCACACCCCTGATCAGATCATTGCTTATTTTCTGTACTTTTCTTGGTGCTTTCGGGAGAATGCCACACAATATTCAAGATGTAGAAGCACTGTGGGTTTTACAACAGTATCCCATCTTATCTTTTATTCCTATCCTCATGTATCTAGCATCCATTTTGCCTTTTCACCTGCTACAAAACACAGAACTGGTATTTTCAATAAACTAGCTACAACAGCTCCTGAGTGCTCCTAATGAATTTAAGGGTATGTGGGATGAACTTGTTCTACAGGCTTTTCCTCAGTGGTGGAAAACAGTCTCTCTCTTCCATTCAGACATCTATTTAGGCAAAGATATTGAGAATATAACCTCTTTGAGATCTTGACCCACTGTAAAATTTGAAGAATATGGCCCAAGATTTCAAAGGTATTTGAGAAGAGAGAGAGGATCTGATAAACCCATGTACATATTCTGAACTGTCATTCAACCTTCTTTCTTTTGGAAAGCAGGCTAAAACACATGTTAAGTGACATGCAGCAAAAGTAACAGTAGGAAGGAAAACTCCAAGAGCAACTAGATAAACATCCTGCTTCCTCAAATACTCCAAACAGACCAGCACTTACAATGGCTTGCTTACTGCATTCAAATCCATCATCACATAGAAACTCTACTAGGGGATGTGCAGACTCTGACTTCAATCATGGACAGCCCGTAGAGAAACTATTATAAAAGTAAACCACTGAAACAAACACAAGTTCTTTCAGTTATTGAACGAGCAGTTAGAATTCCCTCCAGTCTGCTCCATCACAGCTGATCAACAAGCTCTACACGTTAGCTGGAGAAATTTGTTCTGAACCATTTGGATTTAAAAAATAATATATATTAATTTTGTTTGGGTTTGGGCATATTCACCTCTTTTTACACAAAGTAGAAGAGACAATCTAAGAAATGAGACAGGAGTTAAGAATTTTATGTTTTGTAGCTAAGAATCCCTTTCTGTTTTGTCATGTCTGTGACCAAGTCGTGTCAACAATGAAACATTTAATAAATTAAATGTCAGTGCTTGAGTACATATAGATCCCAAAATCTGACCACAACTCCTATTGTCAGAGGATTACCTTGGGTTATGACTTCTTGCCACCACTTTTACATGGGTTCCTGTCCCTTGCTGTGAGCGCATAGGAATAGCTAACACTAAGGAGTTACCATAAAGTACATTAAGCAACTGGGCTGGGCAGATTATCATTATCAGGGATTTTGAGAAATTAAACATGTCTCAAAGACTTTACAGTAACTGGAAGTAAAAAGTAGCAGTTTATTAATTCTGCTAGTAAAATGATAATCCAAGCACCAGGAAAACTCTTTTCGATAAGAACTAAAATAGCTATTTGGATAGATTAAATAACTGAGATTACAAGGTAGGCAAGAACTGGCCAAATTAGGACTTCAAGGACAATGCTTCTGCAGAAAGCAGATAGCACATGTACTGTATGGACTGAGGTTGCTTTTACCTAAAAGAGCTTAACACACACCTCCAGTCCGCAGGCTAAATTATTACAAGAGAAAGATCAAAGCTGCATATTAGCAGCTTATGAAACAGGTATTATGAAAAGCTGTCTGATACGGATAGTGACTATATGGCTATCTCATTTAAACTGCACACATTACTTTCATCTTGATCCCTACCACCCCCTTGTGACCTGCCTGCTAACCCCTCCATGGACTGCCACTCCTTTTTCTCTCACTGCTTCTTCTGATTACATGTTGCCTTTTTGGCACCTGTACTTTGATGGCTTAGCTACAGATTTTTGACAAATTCTGTATTCTGCTCTATTTGTGTTATGATAAAGCACTTTACCATAATCTCTGGACACCAGGGGCAATACCCACCAAAGAATGGACTTGGATACATCAACCCTGTTTAACATCCACTTTACTAAAATAAAATCTGCCGTCTTCAAGGTGTCACTCAGCAGCTCATGTTCTGTATCTGGGTATTCACAAAAAATCTCCCAGTCCTCACTTTGCCAAACAAATGTGACAACTCATTCTTAAATCTCACCAGGGTTTACAAACCCAACATTCCTTCCAGCTTCACTTCCCCTCCCAAAAAGACACCTGCCAAGTCAGGTCCCAAACAAAGACAGATCAGCGGTGGAGCTATTGCACCACCTTTTTGGTTCAGTAAGTCAGTGGTGAAAGCACTTACTCTGGGTATGAGGCCTGAGGACTCAACATGCCTCTCCATGTGTGAGGTTATCAACTCTTCTCACTGTAGATGCACAGTAACTGCCAAGCTCAGGTTATTTTAGGGTATTTGTGGTTGATTTCCCTCAGCTATCTCCCCCTTCCTGATGAAGAAACCAGTCCTTCAGATTCCAGCCAGCTACTCAAACTACATGGTGAGGAAAACATTGCTAGTTGGCCCAGACATACTCCATCAGTCTAACCTACTCTTTTCTCCTCTTCAGAAGTACTTCCAGGGACCACTTAAGACCATGAAGCCCAAAGCAGACGCCTCCTTGGAAAACTGGAATGGGCATTAGTCCTCAGAGAAAGCTGGAAGAAAACTCCTTGCACACCTGGCATGATGGGCAGATGCACTTTGAGAGGACAGGGAGCAGTTGAAGGCCACACATCCACAGCTTCACAGCCGTGCACCTCTCGGGCAAGAACGCCAAGCATGGGCCCTGCAGCCTCACCACCCTCCCCTCAGAGCTCGCCATCTTCTCAGGCCGACCGGGCCCCGCCTGTCATGGCGGCCGCGCCCCGTCCTCCTCACGTGACGCCGCCGGCCGGGCAGGGAGTGGGTGGGGGGAGAGGAGGAGTTGTGATCGGTCACGTGGGGTATCACCGCGCGCGAGCGGTGCGCGCTGCCGCCGCCGCTGCTGAGGGCACGGGGCGGGCGGAGGGGGGGATGCTGCCGCCGCCCCGGTGAGTGCGGGAGGGAGGGAGGGAGGCGGCGGCTCTGGGGCTGTGCGGGATAGGGGCGGTGGTGGCGGTGTGAGGAGAGGCAGCCCCTGGCGGGGGAACCGGCGCCGGTGTGAGAGGCAGCCCCCGGGGGTGAAGGGACGGGGCCGGTGGCAGCGTGAGGGGCAGCGCCAGCGGGTGAAGGGACGGGACTGGCGCCGGTGTGAGGAGTAGCCCCGGGGGATGCAGGGATTGGGCTGGCGGCGGTGTGAAGGGCAGCCCCAGGGGTGAGGGGACGGGGCGGCGGAGCCGGCGGCGGTGGTATCAGGCCGCCCGCCTCCGTTTTCCCGCCTGCTCTGAGGGACGCGGCGGAGCCTGTCCCGGGGGCAGCGATTCCTGTTTCCCAGAGGCCGGGGTCAGATTCAGGGTTTCTCCCATTTCTGGGTAAAATGAACGGTTTGAGCTGATAGCGAGAAGGCTGCGCTTGGTTGAGTCGCTGGATGAGCCCAGCCGCTTTAGTTTAACCTGACCCTGGGGAGAGACAGTGGGCCCGGCATGGGTTGTGCTGCACAGGATGGAAGACAACGTAATTATTATCTCATCTTAGTCTTTAAACGCATGTGAAGGAGCAGCAGCGGCAGCCCGCCTGCAGGTAGACTGAAACTATGCAACTGTCAGCCCAAACTCTGGGGATCGGTACGTGTTGGCTTTGCTGGCGCTGCTGATTTTCATTGATTGATTTGCAGGACGAGGGCTGTGTGACCTCGTGGGGTATTTAAGCTTTCTTATCTTTATGGCTGGGAAACTTATTTTTAAACGGTTTCCTTTTTTTTTTTCCTCTCCCCTTCTCCCCCCCGGCCCTGTGGTTTTCAGTATATACTTTGCAACATTGAGGCTCCCTTTTCCTCTTAGCAAATACGTGTTATTCTACGTGGCTGGTATCCAGCCCCTTCTAGTCAGTTCCTATTGCCATGTGGTAGGGTTTTTTTTTGTGTGCGTGTGTGGTAAAGCTTATAAGGAAGGCTGCAACAGAAAATGCTGAAAGCAAATTAACTGCCTCCAACTTATTTGGAAGGCAAAAGGAAGGCTCTCTGGTCCCTTGTCTGTATGCAAACAGATTGAGCTGAGCAAGCAACCAAAAGTGCTGTGCTGCTGGTAGCAGGGGGCTTAGCAGGTCAGACTCTTCCCTGCTGTAGGAGGGCACTGCGTTCAGAAGCTGCCTTTCCAGATAGTTGCTTCACCTTCATTTGCTTCTTCGTGTGTGTCAGCTTTAAAACACTAATGCCATCTAGTACAGTGTGTCTGCCAAACTGTATCCTGACTTCTTTTTAGTATCAGTTGCAGGGGAATTGCAGTAGACCTCACAGAATTTTATTGTATAACTAGATATAAAGTGCAGCTCCTACTTTTCCAAAGGAAAAAAATAATCTTATGACTTGGCTTTGTTACTGCTCTGTAAACATTCTGTACTTTTTCTTTTTGGTCTAGTGTATTGGGAGTATTGCTTTCTGTTTGAAGGAATGGCGAAATCTCTTAATGCCAATATATGGTAATTATGCAGGTGGGCAGGATCTTTGGTGCTCTGCCAACATGCTTTTTTTTAAATTTTCTGGAACATGTATTTCAATAATAAGACCAAATCCCTTCTGTCCTTACTTAGAAAGAGTAATCTGTAAGTGACATAAAATATTCTTGAATGCCTCCTGGTCTAGCATTTGGTTTGGGTTTTTTTTTTTTGTTTTCTTTCATGTGGATCTCATCTTAGTAGGAAACTGCTCCCAGTCAATTCTGATTATCTTAAGCTGATCCAAGTGCAGCCTGTGCCCAGGAAAGGACAGTACCAACTTCTCCCTGACAGTATGTTTCTGTCCTGCTTCCCTGTAGAGAACCTCTGCATATGTGAAATAGTCCAGCTGGGATTCCTAGACCTCATTTTAGAACAGCATAAAGGTTCAGGTGGTTCCAGATAAGAAGCTTTTGATTAACAAGCAATTGGCCTCCCCCAGTATAACTGTCTCTGAAGAACTGCATGCCTTCTGCATAAGCTCTTCCTCGTCTCTGGGTAAGATAAGCTCCTGCAGAGTTTTAGGAGCTCTTCTGCAGCAGGAAAGGAAAGTAACGCTGCAGCTCTAATGAGCCTTCATTTCTCAGCTTCAGATGTGGGAGCCAGCAGGCTACGTGACATGTTCTGGTTTAAGAGATTTTGACTGCAGATTTCAGGGCCTGTTGCCTGTCTTCTGCTATCTAATCACTTTGTCTCAGAGGATGCAAATTGATACTCCATTATGCATAGGAGTCAAACTGGAAAGAGTTCTTGATAAGCTGCTGTGTGACAGTAGTTCATGAGAATGGGTGAATCTGTTCGTCATTTTCATAGCAATGATAACAGTAGGTGCGATGCAAGCTTTTTAGGAGGAAGAAAGCCCTGAAACAGCATGGCAAGGGAAATAAAGATGAATTATTAGTAGTATGAAAATTTGTTTATATAAAACATGCTTCCTGACAGTGAATGCTAGAGAAACAGAAGTTTTAACGGTAGTTATAGGGGACGTGTGTGGAGCAGGGCAAACCGTGGGTCAAATGGGTGAGATCACAAACATTTGAGCAGACGGTAAAAATGGGGATTTTAGGTCTTCCAGCAAGAAAGAATAGGGTACTGTAGGGGTGAAGAGAACAGAGAGGATGGGTCTTTCTTTAGTTACATGGAACATCCTGTAAAAAGGTTGTAGCCTGAGCAGCTGGCAGGTGGAGTTTGGCAGTGTGGCAGCTGTGTGTTGATGACTGAAGACTGAAGCAGAGAAGCAGGGGGAGAGTTCCAGCTGAAGGGAAGAGGCAAAACTTTGAAAAAATACAATTGTTCCTCTCTGTGACAGTTCAGTTTATCGGCTTCTTAAACAGTTCCATCTGTCTGGATAGGCAATACTACCGTTACAGGTATCCCTAGAATCAAGGCATTTTCTTTAGTACCATCCATTTTGGAGAGGTGCTGCAATACAACCCTGTTAATTGCTGTTGAAGAGCAAAAGTATGCTTGTGTACTTCAAGTGCAGAAATTATTTATTTACTTATTTATTTCTTTCTCCGAAAATGTTACAGAGGTGAAGCCTGTTTCAATCCCTGTTAGAGTGTGGGAGGTAGATAAACTGTCTTGATTCTTATCTAAGGGTACTTTTTCAAAACATATGGTAGCTTATGGAGATGAATGCCTCTGCTGTTGCAGCTACTGTGTTAATTTATGAAGTACTGTCAGTACAAAGTCCTTGGCTGTTAAACCAGTGTTTAGCAGCATGAGTAAATGCATTTGTTCAGCTCATTTTGGGGTAAGAGTTAATAGTATCCACCACGTCCTTCAGCTGTGCTCTAGCATGTTTCTCATGTGAATCAGCATTGTGTAATAATTAGTGTAAATACTTTATTTGAAAACTCTATAAAAACTAGAAATACACTGCAAGAAGCTGGTGATACTGTTTTAATCAGAAGTTTACTTCAAGTATACTAACTTTCAGATTTTTTGTTGTATTGAACTTCTGAGCTCTTTCACTGAGATGTGAAAATATGCTAAGTCTGCAGATTAAAAAAAAAACCTGATGGTGTTACCAAAATGTGAAGTATGGATTGAAGTGTCTGCAAGAGTGACGTGTTGTATCTCAGTCTTCTCTTGTGCATTCTAGGGTTGTAGCAGGCAGGTATTTTGCATGTTTGAAACTGGAATACAGTACTTGGAGGTGAATCAACTTTTCTACTGTTTATACTAGTTAGAAACCCCTAATGTGGGGCAACCTCAAGACTTTTTACTGCCTGCTTTATACTTTCTAGTATGAACATGTGTATGTGAAACTAGGGAGGAGCCCAGACCCCGCTACCCCATGCTGCTTGTGGGTAGGTACTTTGACGTCTTTGCTGGCTCTGGGTTCATTTGGGGCAGGTGAGCTGTTGTGGTTTTCTCTCTTGTGGTGGTAGTGGCAAGTTCTGCATTTCTGAGATTAGAGTTTTGCCATGACTAATAAGTTATACCTCACTGACTGTGGTACAGTCACTGTGTGCATGCTCTAACCCCTCTTGCCGTGGAGCAAGCTACCTTGACAAAAATAATTTCTCTAGTTGTGTAATAGGGAAGGAGTATGTGCATGAAGTAACATTGCAGAGCAGCTCTTGGGAGGTAACTGCTCACCTGCAATAACTTTTGGCATTCCTGACTTTAACTGTGACACACAGCACCATTTAAGAAGTTGAATTTTAAATTGACAGGTTAAGCTACTAAACTTGCAGGGGCATGCTAAAAAGAGGACACCTCAGTAAATGATTGCTGTGTGCCAAACTGACTTAAACAAATGCTTAATCAATGTTAGGAGCATATTCACAGAGGTCTTATTTTTTTTTAGTTTACGTAAAACCTTCCAAGTATTGGTTGGCTAAATGACACAGATTTTTTTGTGCAGACAAGGATTAAATTAGATACTTTAAACGTTGGAGGTGGCCTTAATTAAAACAGATTCTTTTTCAGGACGCACAAAACTGTCCTGTTTTGATACACGACTCCTTATGAATCAATCTTCGTAGGTATTTTGACTATTTTGCTAATTCCTGAAGATGATGTCACTGTCTCTGTTGATACCTCTCATATTTGTTAGTGAATTTGCTTTCTAGAAGTGCTTTCCTTAGTGTTCCCTTTCCTGGAATACCTTAATTTTGTCAGTCAATATGAATCTCTTATCTCTTGTGTTAGCAGATGCTGAGATTCATCGCCTGTGAAGCAAGAGAGACTAAGTTTTGGATTGCATGCTAACCTTCTGTTCTAGCAGTGTGTTGGAAAGCATGGCTTCTAGTGAAGTGGGAAAAATATTTTTGATCTGCTTTTCCTTCTGTTGCAACATCCTTGATTTCAACATCGAAATCCTGAGTATGTTTTCCCATTAGAAACATTGGCAATAGATAAGTAGAAGAGACCAACAGGGGATGCAAAAGGAGTGGTCCTCCCATTCCTCAAAGGGATGTCTCTGGAGAAGGAGAGAATTGAGTGTGTAAGGTCATGCAGAAGGGAATAAAAGACAAAAGAAAATTAGTTTTTGGCATAACTTGGAGAAGTTTGCTCTTCTAACAGACAGTGTAAAATTGTTTTATTCTGGTGACTTATCTCTCAAATCCAACAGTTAGTGGCCACAAAAATGTACTTTTTTGGAAGTGTGCTAATAGAAGGTCTGTTACTTACCTATTTGGAATACTTTATTAATATGCATTGTATTATCAAATACAGTATTTAGTGAAATAATCCTACATTAAATTGATAGCTTAGTTTAGATGTGTGAGTGAAAGTGTTTTAATTGAGTCCATCTGTAGGTATGGTTGTACCAGCAATGGTATCTCTTCGTTAGTGTTACTGTATTGTGTTAAGGGAGGGAAAAAGAGAGAATGTTTCCTATTCAATGCTCATAAAATTTGGAAATAAGCTTGCTGGGGGAGCAGTTATTGCTGCTCTAAACCAGAGTTCTGCTTGATATTTGTATCCTCTCTGGTTATTGTGGCCTTGGAACCTTTGGTTTATTTGCCTTAATGCATCATTCAGTTTTTAGAGGTGGGAGCTGAGACAGAGAGTTGCTGAGGATCTCTTCAAAATCTGTAGTAGAGCAAATAGTTCTACCAGAATGTCCCACAGGTCAGTCTGATGGCAATAAAGGTGTCTTGGTTCGGTCAATGAGTTGAAGTGAGAATGTGGAGAAGTTGTATATCCTTAGGATTCCTCTCTTCTATTGATGGATGGAGACACTAGTGAGAAAATGAGAGAAACCTGTGCATAGAAACTTCTGTTGAGAGAATGAATCCAAACGCAGGAAGACTGTGGTAGGTTTCTTGTCTTTCATTCTTCCCAGTGAGGAATTCTTCTTCAGAAAGTTCCATGCCTCTGCTGTTCTAAATGGCATGGATATTGTGGACTCTGTCCTAAAGCTTGGCATGAAAAGCTCCATGTGACCCTTGTTTCTGAATGTGAGAAATGGACGTTCAGTTCAACACCTGCTTTTAGTATTTCTTTCAGTCCTGCTTTTTTTAACAATGGCCATCCACCTGGGAAAATTCAGTTAGAACATGATATATTGAGGAAATCTTTAAGATGGTGCCATACTCCGAGCAGTTTAGAATGAGTTAAATACTTTCCTGTTGGATGCAGTTTAGGGATTTAAACTGTAACTTGTTTTAACTTCACTCTTTTCTTTTTTGTTTTTTGTTTTTTAAACATACAATGTCTACATGTGCTGATGTCAGTTGCTCAGGCTCCATAACAGTGTTTGATTCCAGGCTGACCAAACCAAGTTGCAGCACTACAGCAAGTAGGTGACAGGCTAGTGCTATCTTACTGTGACATCTGACTGTAGGGGAGTGTAACGTGTCTGGGATGCACCCGTGGCACTTCAAATGTCTTTTTATATAAGTTTCTGTAGAAAAAGAAATTAATTAGACTGTATGATTTGTGGGGAGTAAGCTTGGTGGTCTGTGAATTCTGTAAGCTGATGCTGTAGGGTAAGATGGTAAGATGCAATGTACCCAATTCTCATTAAGTCAGTTTCCAATTCTGTAGTACTAGTAATAACTTTATTGCAGCAATTTTGTACTTGAAATTTGTTCAGGTATAGTCTTTTGAAGTTTTTAGTCTGAGTTTGCAAATGTCTTTTGCATATTTTTGTATCCAGCTGTTGATTTCAGTACTGAGTTCTGCACAAGTGGATAATAGATGTCTGCTTGGCACTAACTGCAGAAATGGGTTTGAAGAAAAAACACTTGTGCAGAATGCAGTGTCTGTGGTCAGTAGGCACAGGTTTAAAATTGAGACTGGTCAACCCCAATTTTACTATCCCACTCAAAAGTATTTCAGTGAGGTCTGTTTTGTTGCCAGATTTGTTGCCAGCTTTTTTGGCAGGAGGGCTGTACAAATTAAGACTGTTTTATTATTATTATTATTATTTAATTTGTTGTTTTTAGAATTTGAAACGTGTTTTCACTTTGCTTGTACAAGACTGGAAAAAAGCTCAAAGCACTTTTGATTAAAATTTCCTAAGATGAACCTGGAAAAATTTCAGTCAAAATGTGGAAGTTTTATAAAATTACTAGTTATTTGGAACATGAGGAGTAAAGGAATTTTTAGAATTGAAATTCGTATAGAGTGTGATGATCATTTTCTCTAGCATCACTGTGGTCTAAACCATTGATATTATGATGAATAATGCCTTAGAAATACGTTGCTTGGTTATGCCTCTCTAGTGAGTGGTAGTAAAATGACCGGTCTTGTTTATGCTGCCAGATCAATGGTTCCATATGGATCACACATCAGTTGAAGAGAAGAGGGGAAAAGAAAGAGAGAGAGAGAGATGGAAACCTTTGTTTAACATAGAAAAATAAATCATTGCTCTTGGGGCAGTGTGTGCAGTCGAATGAGAAATAACCTTGCAGCACTCATGTCCTAAAACCCAGCCACGTTATCCTGTTGCGGCAGAGAAACTGGTGCGTGTTTATCCCATTCCCAGTTAGGACCTGGAAGCAGTGCTCTGCAACAAAGTGTTAAGCTTCAGGCTCAGCGTTTTATTGTTTGCTGAGAATGAAGACACCAACTGGATTTGACTGCTACTGCAGTAAATGCGTTTTCACTACGTAACCTTGCACTGCCTCTTTAGTGCCGACTCTTCTGGAAAAAGGTGAGCGTTCTCCTGTTCGGCCGTTCGTGTGGCAGTGTGTCTCACAGCTGCATGCAAAATAATTAGGTATTTTTGCTCTTATTTTGGTGAGCTTTGCAGACATAAAGTGCAAGGAACAGCTAAGTAGATTTTAAACATTTACAGAAGGTGTTAGGCAGCTTACTTAAAGGTAAGCTGACCTTGTAAGCTCTCTCGCCTTTTGCAACTGTATATAGTGCTGGGGGGTTGTTCAACTAACATTTAGATACATGGAACTTTGATGTGAGAGAGATGTATTGAAAAAGAAGTTGTCAGTGTGGGTTTTTTAATCTTGCTGTTTTCTAAGCTATATGTAAAGAAGGAATGGCTGTATTATAAAATGTATGCATCTTTCTTCAGAGGCAGTACGTGAGCATTCTGGCTGCCTAGAGAGCTGATTTTGCTAATGAAAAGAAAATCTCAGTGTTTCAATTGGAAGAAAGTATTTATCAGCAACAAAAAGGAAGAAGTATTTTTAGGACTCTGTGAATGGCATGGCATGTATTTATATGCCAGGTGGCTTAAAGTAATATCCAGTCAAGCAGCTCTATGGTGTGGCGTTGGTTAGGGGGCTAGATAAGAAAATTCTGTACATGTAATTGTGCTTTGGGAAACCAGGAGCTTTTCTGGGGGGGAATGAGAACACTGCAGCAGCATGAAACTCTCTGCTGTATAGCACTTATTTACTCAGTGTTGAGCACTAGGATTTTGGTAAGCTCATGCTTCTAATCCAAGTGTACTTGCTTTCTCTAATCAGTCTGGACTATTGTGTTACTTTTCTTGATGCAATTTGTTATAACTAAAACTAATGTTCTTTTCTGTTGTTTGTTAACATGAGAACCTGACTCTTAGGAAACTTTTTCTTTCCAAAATTTGTAACTGTTTTTTCCATTAAAATTGTGTCCTTAAATGAGAGCACTTGTGAAATACTCCTCTTCTCCAAGGAGTGAGAGTATGTGGGGAGAAAAGTATCCTTTATCAGGAAGGAAAAAACTAGTATATTTTGTTGTTGACTTTAAAGTGAAAGATATTTTGTTAAGGGAGCATTTGAAATGGAGGTGGGTAAAGAAAGAACCTCACATTTTTATTATAAATGTGCTAAACTGTTTGCATTCGCTCTGGTATGGCAACCTGCTAAGAAAAGCTTCAACTGGAGTTGAGAAATTCCAAAAAGCTTGATAAGCAAAGTTGTGTTCCTAGAGGAGGCGTTTCAATATATAGTCCATAGATTTAAAAATGGTAGTATGCAGTATTTAGACATCTCTGGTTAAAGTCCAAAACTTGAAATACAAATCAGGATATAAGTGAGTCATTTGCAGTGGTAAAATAGTGAGCAGTGGGAATCTGAAGACATAAAGAAGATTAATTTTTAATTTTTTCCTAAAACACTTTATGCACTTCAGGCTTAGTATACTCATAGTATAGTTTCTTACGTCTTTAGCAATTCATGCAACTAGTCCATCAATCTTCCTTTCTTTATCTATAAAGTATAATGAACGTTATTGCTATTTTAGGACTATTTATCTATAAAGTGTTGATCAAAACTCTGGATTCTTTCCAGAAGGATTTTTTGGGTGGTATGACATGGATTTGTATAGCTGTGCTGAAATGACTAGACTGACTCTCAAAGGTTTTACAGTTGCATTTAGAAGTGACTTACAGAGGCCAATTAAAAATAGATCTTAGTGTGTCATCTCATTAAAATGAACGGGAACAGTGATCTTATGCAAGAGGGCAGCCTGTGGTCCACAGTATATTTCTGTGAATGAGGGTTACTGTGACTGGAGTTGTATTAGTCTTTTTTTTAATTCTTTCATTCTTCCACCTTGCACCTCAGGGTGGTTCTGTTTTCTTGACAACATCCCTGTAGGTAGCAGCAGGCTACTATTAGGTTCTCCCTGAAGCCTTCTCATCTGTGGGCTGAGGAACAGCAGTACCCTCAGCTTCTCCTCGCAGGGCAAGTGTTCCAGCCCATGACCACCTTGGTGGCCTTCCACTGACCTCGCTCCAATGTAGTGGTGTTGGTCCTGCTAGTGGCACATCCCAGGCTGGGTACAGTACTCTGCCTAATGGTGGTCTAATGAGTCCTGCATGGGGTGGGGGTAATTGCATCTCCCCATCTGTTCTCTGTGCTCCCCTTGATAAACCCGAATGCTGTCAGCTGTCATTGCTGCAAGGGTGTGCTGCCGGTTTCTGTGCAGCCAGACCTCCCAGAGCTGTTCCCCAGGCTGTGTCAGGGAGTTTGTCTGTCGCAGGTGCAGGACTTTGCATTTGTCCTTGCTGAATGTCATGAGGTAGGTTCCTGTAGGCCCAGCCTGTCTTCACATTAGTTACCTGCCTATATGGTGTCAAAAATAGCCACTTAATTCATAAAGTACAATGACCCATTCCTTCTGTAAGGTCAAAAATGAATGGTTTTGTGTTTAATTAAAAATTGACAGGTAGGTCCGATTTAGTGCTAAAAAAATCCAGCAGGAGAGGGGTTTTTATAAGGAGTTAAATTGGGTTGATGCTTAGATTCTGCAGCCCCTGAAACAGGATGCTTTTAGTTGGAAATACCTCTGGCTTTTGTTTTGAATGTGTGTTAATGGATGTGGTGCCTAATGATGGGGGCTGAAACAAAAGCTGCCTAAGGTGTCCCTTTTTCATCTTGGCTAATTTATTAACTGTGATTCTCCCTTACGACTGGTTGCAATGGAAAAAGATGCCTGGAAAAAACATTTCTCGTGGAAGTGCAGAAGCTACTGTGAATAGCATCTCTGTGTGATAAGTGTATTATTGGAGTAGTGCTTCTTCCTAATCTGGCCTCTCTTCATCATACTGTTAGTGCTGCTGTTTGCTAGTGATTCAACAAGAAAATAGGAAAGCCTGTTCATGCTGATGCTTGCTGTGGAAGAGAAGCGGTCGTAGCCAAAACATCTTGGAGGCCAAGAAATAAATAAAGAGTTAAGGCTATTAAAAGAGCAAAATTGCATTTGTAAGTAGTGTTACTTTATCTTCTTGGGGTTTTTTCCCTCAAAATAAATAAAAAAATAAAAATTAAAAGCAGAAGGTCATGCAGCAAATCATCTTCATACTCTGTAGAAAGATAAAAATAGTTTAATGATTTTTTTACTAGAACACTCTTTAAAAATGAAGATTATACACATCTGTTCCTTCCCTTAATTTAGGTCCAAAATACACAGGCAGTTTTGGAGGAAATCTGAGCAGTATGAGTTGTAGTTCTGTTTTTGGTTTGGTTTTTTTTTTTTTTTTAAAAAGAAAAGATGTTCTTGGAAAAACTACAAGCAGACTTTAAGGTTTTCTCAAGTAGTTCTTACTCCTATTTCAAAAATCTTGAGGCTAATCTGATCCTCTGTTTGACCTCTGACAAACATGAGTTTTGGCACAGTCATGAAATATCTAGTCATACGGTGTGTTTACTAAACTGTTGAGGTTAATCCAAGCAGATGTCAGTGTTTAAGCAGTGGCCCGTCATAGAGCCTTTAACTACTGTTGCTCTTTAAGTCAAAATATTGTGAAATGTGCTTGCCATTTTCTCTTTCATTAAAAATACTGAAGGCTAACACATTGGGCCGGTGTTAGAGCTGCACAGGTTACTAATGACAAGGTCTCACAGGCTGCCTGGGAGAACAGAGTTGTATCATTGTTGGGCCAATTATTAAATGAATGTAAATGGTACTGAGTTGGATGTATGAGTTCAGTGTCATGCTGGTGTTGTAAGGGTGCTACAAAAAGCTGGTGTGACATGGAATGCAGTATGGCACAGTAATTAACAAAGCTCTAATTTGGCAGGTAATCTCATGGAGGTTATTTTTCAGCTTTGCAATTGATTGACTTTCAGAGAGTTTTACTAAGTTACTAATACTTAACTTTATAGTTCTCTTAAAAAAAATAAGAATAAAATTCAATTATTTACTACTTGTGCAAGGAACTGAGACTTCTGTACTGGAATTCGTGGAAATTAGAGAGGAGTATTTCACTCTTGGTATTTCTGGCATGTGGGTCTGCAAACTCAGTTCTGAGGCTTTGCCAAAGTCCAAAAACTGTCAGGCAATAAATAGATGACAGTCAAAACAGAGCAACAAGAGAGAAACTGAAAGGCAGAGTATTTGGTTAGAAATTCTCAGAATACTGTGCCTCTTAATCTTGGTCTCTTCTGAGCTGATGTTGATTGGAGCAGCTTCAAAGATATTTTTTTTTTCCTTTCTTGGTCACCCTTGGTGCATCCAAAATGGGTTGTAATTTCCTGGTGTAGGAGATGCTGCCACCTTGAAGGATTTGTGTTTGTCATCTTAAACTATCTGTCTCTGGATTCCTAAGTACACCAATGCAAACAGCCATAAACTCCATGTGTCACTAGGATGTTGTACATGTGAATGAATGCTTGTAAAATACTTCAAGGGGTTATCATTTATTACTTGCTGAGAAAGCTCCTATTTTGCCAAGGGAGAGGAAGTGTCTTCTGCTCATTCTGGATGTTCTTCACTACATGTATTTTTGGGAAAGAGAATTGTTTGATGTATTTTGGAAACTTACTTCTGGCAGCTGTGTTGCTTTTCAGAAATGAAAGGGAGAAACACAATAGACCCTTCAAGCCTAGTCTCAATTACCAGTAATTGAGGAACTGAACTAAGAATTCACAACTCTTATGAAAGAATTCTTCTTGATATGTTTAAATATCAAGAAGATTGTTTTTTAAAATGAGAATTAGTGGGTTTATATGCATTTGAATAAATATAGAAATAGGTTTTAACTGTACTGTCTAAATAGCAATTTAGTGTTGACAGTACTCAGTTATACTGTATTTATTGCATAGGTGAAAATTATTCTTATGAGCTCATTCATGTTATTATCTGGTCATGCAATTGTGCTTTTTTTGATTTAAGTTGTTTCTATCAAACAGCTCAGACCTGCTAGCTCCGCTTGCATTAGCACAGCTTTAAGGCTGTTGAGTTAAAAATATATATAATCTGTTTTTCTCATGCAGCATGTATCAGGGCTGAGAAAGATACTAATACTTTGGATTTGAAAGGCATATCCTTTGCAACTCTTGTATCGGGAACAGCTTGTCTCTAAAAAGAAAAAAAAGAGAGAAGAAAAAAAGGGGGGCAGGGAGTGGAAAGAATGGTTTAGCTTCCCTTAAATTTCAAAAATCCTGCTTGGAGGAACCAGCTGGGAGGATGGATAAGACAATCCTCAGGGTATCGTGAGCGTGCACAGGCAGAGACAGTTGCTGGGTTAAAAAAAAAAAAGGTGTGTTTCGTAAAAGGCTTCCCAGAACCGGAGAGCAAAGGAGTCTGGGCAGGGTAAGGCTTTCATTCACTGCGTCTGGATTGCTTGTGGGACCAAGTGATGGATAAGGGAGGTGGATGAGGTAAGATATGAGGGCCGAGTGTCTGCCTCTGTGAGCAGAGTGTTTCCTCCTGGGTCCTTGTGACCAGTTGAAGTATTCTCTTCTCCCTCCCTCTGGTGCGTATCAACTGGTTATTTTTTCATTGCAGGCGGAAATGAGTGAGGGGATACTTCCTTCTTGGTAAATTGAGGAGAGGTGGAGATGTATTGATGTGATTGTGCTTTGTACGCATAAAAGTATAAGGCTGGAGAAGTTCTCTTGGCTTCTCAGGGCAAGTCCCAAGCAGGACTGGCGTTGCTTAGGTCTTGAACATCTACTGTGGCCTCTTGGCTAAACACGTCTGTAAGAAGTCATGCTCAATCTGAAACTGGGGCGTGCAGCTCTTGACACAGATTATGACTTCTGTGGCTGCTTAAATGGTAGAAGTGGTTGAAATCCATAGGACAGTGGTTGTGTAAATGCCTGTGTGTTGGTAAATAAACTAATAAGCCTCAATATAGTTTTCATAGGCAGGGTTTACATGTTTTCTGTTCTGCCTTCAGAAGTAAGTGTCTAACAAAACATTTGGTACTTAAAGAAAATAGTGACTCTGTATTTCCCTGCCAAATGTATTGCCAAATGTCTTGGTTGAATAGGAAACTATTGAAAGGGCCTAGTTTTCTGCGTCTTGGAGGTTCTATCATTTCATTTAAATGCAGTATTTCAATCTTTGTATCCTTCTGCAAAACACAGAATCACAGAATCTCAGGGATTGGAAGGGACCTTGAAAGATCATCCAGTCCAATCCCCTGCCGGAGCAGGAACACCTAGAGCAGGTCACACAGGAATACGTCCAGTGGGTTTTGAGTATCTCTAGAGAAGGAGACTCCACAACCTCTCTGGGCAGCCCCTTGCAGTGCTCTGTTACCCTCACTGTGAAGAAGTTTTTCCTTATATTTTAGTGGAACACCACCAAAGGGAGGAGAGAAGAAGGGGAACAGTTCTGCTCTAGCAAGGAGCATGTGGAGACAACATCACACTCAGGGTTGCGTTTGTTGCCTCTGTAACAGTAACCAAGTGTTTGCCTTCGGCCTGGTCAGAGGGCTTCCTGGAGATGGACTTTATGTAGAGCAGTCTCTTCACTCAGGTGATTACTAATTTATCCCTTCCTCCTTAGTCTGATTATGCTGTGACTGGCATCAGGCAAACTTTTACTTCAGTGCAGCTGGAAGTGCCGCAGCAGCGAGGTGGAGCTCTGAGCTGTAAAAGAGATGCAAGGAGCTGGGGAAATACTTGGTGTGTGATGAATTCTGCTCTGTGTTCCTGTCTTCCTACTGTTACCTGAGATGCCAAGGGTTGTCTTTCATTTTCCTGTGCAAGCTGCAGGGTAGATGTATCCTTAAACAGCTCTGAAATGAAAAAGTTCCTTCTTTTTTTTTTTTTTATAGTAATTTTTGTCTTATTAGAACAGTGTAAGTGCATGTGCCATGATGGTAGGATTGTGTGTCTGTGTTACCATAGTGAATGGAAAAACAAATCTAGCAGGTTTTAAGGAGCAGTGCATTAGGCTTGGACAAGACTTCAGCGTATGACCACCTTGTGGCCATGCAAAAAAAAAAGGCAAAAAAACCTGGCAAGCCCCCAGATCTTCTTTTGTGGATAAGTATTCATTGTCTGCAGACTGGCTGGCAAAAAGAATTATTATAATTAGAGGATATAACTGTTCATTTAATCTTGCTCCTTGTCAGCCCAGCATGCTTTTTCTGAGCCTAGATTTGCCTTGCTGTGATCACTGACCACTTTTTGCACAGGGAGCAAAGGGGCTGGTGGTCTGCAGAAATTCATTCTCTTAGCTAGAATGAGGGGTTTTTTTAATTGCATTTACTCCCAGAGCATTTGTTGCCTGGTGAATTTCATGGCCCTGCAGTTAAGCAGCAAGATTTCTGTGTGCCAGTGTTAGAGAAAGAGCCAGTTTCACAGAACATACAATTCATCTGTATGCACAGGGTCAGTATGAGATTTAAACCCTGTTTAAGACCTTTTGAAGCTCCTTGGGCTTAACCGCTGTGTGGATTGCTGCCTTGCAGAAGTGAGGGAGTTTGACGTGGTAAGAATAATTGGGAAATTATTTTTTTAAGAGGTTTAGTTTTTTTGCCTTATTTTACTTTGTGGATATTTTATTTTTGGGAGGGAGATAATAACCTGCCAAAGTCTGGGAAATGTTAGCTTGAATTTTGACGTGTATTCATTTTGTATGCAAGTCACTTAGGACTCAGATTACATTATCAAAATAAGTGGGATCTTTATAGGTTTCTTTGGGATCATAAGCCCCTCTGACCTCCGTTTAGTAGTTTTCCATATTAAGAAGGGATTAATCTGTTTGTACCCCTAAATATTTGTTCTTTGCCAGGCTGACCTGAAGACTTCTGGTAGTTTCTGACTTCTGAGAAGTCTGAAAAATGCATCAGCATAAACCCTTGACTCCTACCCTAATACTTTATTTTCTTAAAACAAATGTTTTGCACATTCAAAGGTGATTAAGTAGTTTCCTGACTTTTTGTTACTATGCAAATAATTTGTTGTGGTTGGATAATGGTGAGAGAAATTAAATCTCTGAGTTAATGTGTTTTTCTTGGTTTTGGGAACTGAGAAAGTTAGTAGTTTGGGGCTGGGGAGGTGGTTTGGAGCTTTTTTGGGGATTTGAGGAACTCTAGAAAGTTTACCTGATTGTCCTTGGCCATAAATAAAATGTTACCACTATCTTCATATGCTTCACTTCAGGGAATTTTTGATATAACTTGGAGAAAATGTGTCAGTGGATGGGTGCCTAAAATAAAACTCCGGGCTGCTTCCTTTCACCTCTAGGTAGGCATCTCCTCCAGGGAGTATGGAAGCTCTTCTGGAGTCTGCAGAGGCCTGCAGGAACCCAGTAAATGCCCTCGGAGCGTTGTGCTCTTTCTCTATCCCATATCCTTTCTGCAGAGAAGAGTCTCTGTAAATGTGACTCTCTTGGTACCTTGTGTTGTTAAATTGCACCCCACGATTTCTGAATTTTCTGGCATGGCTCATGATGGCCACTCTGAAATTTGAGGCAAGGAGGACTGAAATATGTAGTGTTTTGAGTCTGTGTTCTGTCATTCCATGCTTTGGGATAGGAACTGAACTATGGAAGTGGGTATGTCTGGACATACTTTTGGGCAACTGGCTAAAAGGTGGCTCTGCTTGAGCGAGGCGGTTGGATAAACTGACCTCCAGAGGTGCCTTCCAACCTCAACTGGTCGTTCTGTGATTCTGTGAAAAATCAGCTCCCTGTGTGTTAATGTATGTACTTACATAGTGGTGTGTTTAACTGAATGAAGGCATACGAGGAATCTACTGTTGTGGAAGAGAGATGATTATATAACTATGACAAGGAAAAATGAATCAGTTTTACGGTTAATTTCGATGTGTCAATGGGCTCTTAGCAATTGATTGCTTCGTGTTTTAAAGCAGTAGTATCTGAGCTGGTTGTGCAAACTGGTCATGTTTAGTTTTTGAATGGGAAAATGAAAAGGGATTTCATTCTTAAGGTCTGTGCCTTAAAATCATTCCAAAAAATCATTAATGGAAAAGCAAGCTATAGAATGCATTTCCTCATGTATAGACCTGATGAGGTAACGGGCAGCACTCTCAAAATGTGTGCTTACATTCTCTTTCAGGTAATTGAGAATGGGTCCCCAACGATGCTAAGTCTACAATGGGAAGTGTCACACTTCGCTATTTCTGCTATGGGTGCCTTTTCACATCCGTGACCTGGACACTTCTGCTCTTTGTTTATTTCAACTTCAGTGAAGAAAACCAACCCTACAAGAATGTGCCCGTCAAGGGGCTAGAACCTCAGAGGCCATTTCCAAAAAAATTCTACCCCCGTTTTACACGGGGGCCTATTCATATACCTGAATTGCAACAGAAAGAGAATAAGATAGGAAATCCTCTTGGAAATCATGTCCAGGACCCAGTTAAGGGGGAGGTAGAATTTTCTCCAGAAATGGGTAAGTAGTTTTCAGTGCTGACGGCAAAACTGTTAAAACAGTAGAACAAATAAGATATTAAGGTTGGTTGGTTTGTTTTGTAAAGAATTGCAAAGAAAACTGTGTAATGATGTAGTTTTGTTTGTTAAAATGCAAGTGGTACTAATGGCTCCCTTCATTAGGAATGACTTGAACTTTATCCAATTGTTTTTTATGCAAACTACACTATTGGTAACATTTACAGCTGTGCGAGGTAAATGCTTATGAGGAGGCCTGGATTACAGCAAGGGGTAGTTCTTAGTTTTGGAAGGTTCAGTGAACCTTGTTTCATGTCTCACTCCTATGTTGACTGGGCTCAAGTACATGAACTTTTATTAGACACAGAAACTCTACTCATGCGGTAATTAAAAATAGCTTGATGATAATACACAATGAAGAGGACCCATTGCTTTGGAGAATATCCTTGGAGTGTGAAATCATCTACAAAAAATAAATTACAATGAAAGATTTATTGAGATGACAGTTGTTAGGGCCAAATCACGTTTACTTTGCGCCAACAAAGATCTGTGTGTTTTGTTGGAGCATATTTCATCAATGAGATGATTTGGGTTTGTCCCTTCCAAACTAAAATGCTTTGTATATTTAACTGCTTATGGTTTATTGTTTGCTGTTGTGTTGAGATTCACAAAATGAGGTGTGTTGTGCATCAGCTGCAAACTTACTGGGGGCAGTTGTTGAATGTTGTGGTACCAGTGTCTGCTGCTTCGGGAATTATGGCATAGAGCCCTTCATGGCCAGGAGTTTAACACTCCTATCTGATTGAAGTCCTCTGCCATTACTGTGGATAAATGCTGGATCATCAGCTTCAAGAGTTTATAGAACTTTACCGAACTTCAGTTTCTGAGTTGGTCATTAGACCTGTGTGAACATGTAGGAAAAATGCCAGTTCATGTTGCCCTGTGGCATTACTAAATGTTTATCAGTTCACTGCAAAAAGCAGGAGAGCCAAGTGAGGTGAAGGCCAGTCCAGAGGGGGATATTTCTTTCCAACTATTCAGTATGGGCCAGGAAAGAAATCAGAGCTTTTTAACTGAGAAGTCCCTTGATCTTCAAGCCCAGTGACTTGGTTGGTGAAAGCCAAGGGGAATTATAGTGCCAGGATAAATTCTACTTGGGAGACGGGTGGCTCTCTGTGAGAACTAGATCAGGTGCTGCAGGAAAGGGCTTTCCTGTCTGTCCAGGGTAGGGCAGTAATAAACAGGCCCAGCAAAAAAAATGAAAAGAAAGCTGGCATGTGATAGCCGAAACCAAACTGTCATCTGGTAAGACAATCTCTCTCTTTTTAATTATTAATTTTTTAATCTGTGAGAGCCACATAACACTGCCAAAACAAAGCCTAAACTGTTGTTTTGATTGCAAAGCCCTTATATTCGAAGGACTTTTTTTTGCTGCTTGAACTGAAATCTTTCAGGCGTTTTGCCTGCATTTTGGATATTGTTCTTCATGAGAATGTTTTAAAAATGCTAACACTCCCTCTTATCTATATTTAAAAGATCAGAAAAAAAGTTAGTGGTGAGGTATTGTAGAATGAAACAGTTGGTATGTGTTTCTTAAGCTGGTGCTTTGAATGAAGAAAATGTTGACCCAGTGTTACTGTGGCACTGAGTGTGCAAGAGTGATTGAGCTACGTGTCTGAACTGACAAGCTGGAAACCTTACTTTGGAAGTGCTTGTGGCTCAAAGGAGGACTGACTTTAGACTGCTGGGACTGGAAGAGTGACCCCAATACTGTGAAGAGACCTCATTCCTACCACTGTGATGCAACTTATCCACAGTGGGAGCACTCATCCATGAGCAAGATAGCATCAGTCACCCTGAGACCCACTTTGTGGGTGTATCCCATGTCTTTGGCAGTTTGGCAGACATCACTGTCCAGCACTTCCCACTTGGTCCTGCACAAATGACAAGTGTCTGCCTTTGAGGTGTTTGATAGTGCAGCTGTATTGTCAGTGCTATACTCAAGACTAAAAGCAACAGGGTGGAAAATGTAAATGACAGGAATGTGGATTCACAGAATTCCCTCTAGAAGGTCATCTTGTACCTATAGGTAGACTTTGTTGCTGAAACATAGTACACAGCTGTGCTCTGAAGGCCAGCCAGGACTACTTGTTTGAAAGGGAAGAAAGCTTCAAAAAATTTTAAATGATCTTTTCTGTTCTGTTTTTTAACCCATCTCATCGTCACTGGGCCTTTTGCATAGCTCTAGAAAACTAGAAAGCATGAGGTATCAAGAGAGGCTGAGAGGACTGGGCTTATCCTGCCTTAGAAAGAAGACTAAAGGATGAGATTTTATTGCTGTCAACAGCAACTTAATGGGACACTGCAGAGAAGATGGAGCCAGACTCTTGCCAGAGGTGCATGGGATTATGATAAACTAAAGTGAGGAGGATTTTTTTATTAGATAAGAGGAAAAACATTTTTGGTGTGATTGTGGCCAAATGCTTTAGCAGGGACATGAAGTAGAATCTCCATCCTTGGAGGCTTTCAGAACCTAACTGGCTGCATTCTGAGCTAGTTGGACCTGCTTTGGGCAGGGTATTAGACCAGATGTCCCTTTCCAACCTAAATTAGTCTATGATTCTATGAAATGTATTATCCTGGATGTTATGAAAGCACGTGAATGAAGAACTCCTGTGTTAATTATTTTCTGGAGTTTTTGAACCATTTGGAGATGATGGGCAGGGTGGAAGGAGATAAATTACATGATCCTTGCTCGCTTTTACTGAAACTTCAATGAAACAACCTCTGTAGCTCTATACTAGCTGCAGGGGACAGAACATAGGCATCTTATTCTGTGCAACCAGCTAAACAGAGACAACATGTCATTGCTCTGCTACCCGAGTTGTTGCAGAAGTGACTAGCAGACACAGCTGGTGGCTACCACTTAGCTCTTCTTCCTCCTTTTTTTCTGTAGAAGAGTTGAGTGAAGCACCACATGGCTTTGTAGCAGCCTTGGCGGTGCTAGGTTAACAGTTGGACCTGATGATCTTAAAGGTCTTCTCCAACCTAAACGATTCTATGACAATATTTTGTTTCTGTTCACACTGGTGGGTATATGGCTCAGTGACAGAGAAGCCCATGGCACTGAGTCAACACAGGCAGGATGACACCGAGGATTTCAGCCTTGGCCTCTAGCAGTCTGCTTATTTATACCAGCAATTGATGCCTCTGCTCCAGCATGCCTAGCAACAGTTGATGCTTCTGCTAAAATAATCAATAGAGAAACAGCTAGCTCTGTTGCTATTTCACTTGCTGTCAAAGTCTCAGGTGACAGAACAAGAAGTTTACATTTTTTTATAGTTATTTTTATGTTACTGCTGACTTGAGAAAACTGCATGAAATTGGAGCTGCTATTGTGTGGGGTTTTCCACCATTGTAAATGTATTTTCTCTCTCCAAAATCCCGTTACAGACTCTTCATCTGTATGGATTTGTGCTGATGCATTGTGTGCCAAAGTCTATCGTCTGTTGCTTGTTTTGATGTTGGTTTTTAGGTAGTGCTAAGGATTAGGGGCCATTTAAGTGAAGGGAGTGTGTCTGGTAGGCAATAAATGGAGCCATCAGTCTTTGAGGAATGATTTCATAGCTGCAAGCACTACTCATAAGTGCTATCTATTTGTGAGGGGTAACAGAGCTGCACAAAAATACACTTTGCAAAACCAGAGAGATTTTTGAAGAACATAATGGGTTTTGGGGGAGGCTGAAGAATGCATTTCAGTACTTGATTGTTTCCAAAAGATATTTTTGAGCCTGTTAATTATCTTGGCGTCTTATTTTGCAGGAATGATTTTTAATGAAGAAGATCAGGAGGTGAGAGACTTGGGTTATCAGAAGCATGCTTTCAATATGCTTATCAGCAATCGGCTGGGATACCACAGGGATGTGCCTGATACAAGAGATGCAAAGTATGTACTAATTTTTGGAGAGAACGTGGTATAATTTCATGTGCTCAAGGACTTGTTACTCACATTATATTTAACATTTTTGGTATGATGTTTCTGTTAGATACTCTTTCAACCTCCTGTGTTGTGGAAGGCAGATTTTCAGCTATTTAAACAGGAGTGTGTGAGGTCAGGTTTTTATTTTTAAGTTTCCTCTGTGTTTTTTGACTGAATATTTTTTCCAGCTGGGAAAAAATTGTATGTGATAGGTAAAGTGCCACAGACACCAGGCTCTGTGAAAAAAAGAAAGACTGCTACTCTCTGAAAGCAAAGTTGTTGGTTTTATCCCCCTGATTCTTAATTCACTTGAAAAATACTTAATGAAGAACCAGATTGGATATCCGCTTATTCAAACTTTTGTCATGTTAACTTAATATTTGTGAGTGGTAGGATTGTCAGACAACTATTTCATGTCTGTTGTAAACCTACAGAGGAGAAGGTCAAAGAATGACTAATGGCAAAGTCTCTCTGTTTCTCAATTCAAGCCCTTGTTTGGGATCTGGGTTGCACTACTCTGAATACTTTCTAGTAAAAGCAGATATATTTTTTCCTATAATCTGTCTGATGCATATGGGGAGGGAAGGAACCACCACTGTAACAAAACTAGAAATTAGAAATCTTTTTTTCTAGTGGTTTCTCTAGTGCGGGTAAATGTAATGAATTGTACTTGCTGTAACGTCTCTCTGAAAAGCTAGTTTCATTCAAAGTCAATGAAGACTTTTCTCTTATAATTCTGGGTTTTCTTTTATAGTTTATTTTTACTGGATGCCTGGCATCTTCAAATGACATTAATTGATGATAATGTGCCCTATTAGAAGTAGGGACAAAAATTGAAAAAGAGGGTTTAAAAAAGAGAGTGGTTTGCTTTGAGTGGGATTCAGCTTGCAGATGAAGATGCTTAAACTTAGCTGCATGTTAGTCAGTTGTCTCTGCTTTCATTCTAATTAGCAGAGATACATTCAATGCGGTTAATGGAGCACGGAGAGCTCTTCAGCTGACAAAATACACTTGTCAGCCTTTGGGTGAGCTGAATGCTATCTAGATTCCAGTGACAGCAGTGACTAGACTTAAGTGTCTTAATCTGCAGCCCTGGTTCTCTGCACAGGTACTTAGCACCATTGGAGGTGTTCTGGGATATTCACCCTCGTCTCCAGCAGCTGGCCAATAAAGTTGTGGGGTTTTTTGTAGGCCTCATACCATATTTGCCATTCCTCTCTGTGTGTGAGCTACCCAAGGGTACTAGACAGTACTTTGACAGCTGGAATGAGCCCTTAATGTTTTCTCTTGTTTACGTCTTAAGGACCTGTCATTCTCACTCCCACACAATCCATCATACCCCCTGTTTTCTAACAAGTAGCAATGTTAATTATGTAAGTCTGTATTATATGGAGAGTAACTTATTATGCTGAGCCCTACTATAGATGCTATATGCCTGGGCTCTGTACAAGTTAGAGGCTCTTCCTACACATTTAATATTTGCTTGTTATTTATGAATTTTCAGTAGTAACAGCCCTATGGAAATCCCACTGAAAATAAAGTGATTTTATATCAGAATATCTGCTATATTTCTGTTTCCAGATGTAGAGAGAAGTCCTACCCTTCTGATCTGCCATCTGCCAGTGTTATTATCTGTTTCTACAATGAAGCACTTTCTGCCTTGCTTCGCACAGTACACAGTGTCCTGGACCGTACTCCTGCACACCTTCTGCATGAAATTATTTTGGTGGATGACAACAGTGAATTGGGTGAGAAAACCTTTCAGTAATATTTTGTTTGGTGCTTACTCTTCTTGACCTTGCTGTCTCTTCCTGTGCTTTATTGACTGGTCAAAATAAATGTGGAAGCTGTGATGCAAAGTCAATTTACAAGCCCATCTCCAAGAAGTGCCCGCCTCTAGAGATGCATGATGTTCTGAGAAGCCCAAGATGACATCCCCTTGGACACCTTTACTGATGAGCTTTGTATCATACCTACTTTAACATTCAAAACCAGGTTTTGAACCTACAAATGAGGGGTTGTGTATTTGCAGAGGGGATGATTAAGCAGTTGTTTATAGTTCAGCTGTTTCTGACGGTATCTTGCTTGGGCAGCTCCGCTGCTCGGAGCAGCTGACACTGATCTTTCTGTAAACTTTGTGTCCAGTACTAACTGTGAATGGATCACAAAGGCATTGAATGCACAGAATCTCGTGTCAGGTTTTCAGGTTTGGAGTTTTTGGGTTTTTTTCTTTTTTTTTGTTGTACTGGCTCAGCATTTCTGAGCGGTGGGTGCTGGGATCCAAGCCCAGCCTGTGCTGGGAGGGCTCTGCGTGGCTCTCGCACAGCCTCTTGTGGCCACCTTAGGAGTAGCTCTCCCTCGGTCCTGGTGGAGCAGCTTCTGCTCCCTCCGTCTGGGAGGGGCAGACCTTGCAGAATCGCTTCACTCCTGTTGAAAGATTGATGCTTCGCCATTTCTTCTCTCAAATAATGGACAAGGCAAAGACAGATACGCAGTTCAAGCATTTTGGCACTTCAAAACCAAAATACCTCTTGAGGAATGTGTTAATGTTGCAGTACTTGCAGGCAGGACTGTGCAAGTTCCCTGCTTGCCTCTGTGCAAGTCCACAACTCTCTGCATTTTTAAAATTATTTTTAGATTATTGTGTTTTTTTAGTACATATAATTAGCTCCATTGGTCTCATCGTTTGGTTTCTGGGTTAAGGTCTCACTTGCTCTGAGACTGATTAGATATGTATAATGAAGAATGAAATTCTCTTGTTATGCAGTTAGTTTGTTTCTCTGAGGTCAGATCAAATGTTAAGATACTGTAGAGACGGAAGATCCAACACTCTGTCCCTTGCTAATAAGAATGTATAATATTTAAAATCTTGTTTTGTGTTTTGGAAGCAATGTGCACTCTTTGCTACAAAGTCTCATGTGCAATTTGACATTTTAAAGTTTCATAACCTTCATATTCAGAGCTCAGTTTACTTCAAAACTCTGGTTTTGAATACAGTAAGGCACTTGTTTGATTAATAGCTGTGTTTAGGCAGTAATACCATCACAGGTAGTAATACCATCACTCTTCTGGTCTGTTGCTAATTTGAAGGACAAATTAGGTTCAAAACATATGATTAGCTACTTTTGCCTTTCTGACTTTCAACCAACATGTTTTGAGGCCAAAGGTGGGAGAAGATATTGTTTATACAGGAGAATTACTATCCCTGGTGATGATGGTACACTGATATTTGCACTGCTGCTTAATTTTATCGGATGGAATTTTACAGCTGAAGAAAAGCAAAGCTGGTTTAGTGAGTGAGGAAATGAACAAAGACTTGGTTGTGCCATGGATTTCATGTGAGCTTGGCCAAATTGCTTAATCTCTATGCCTGTGATTTTTATAATTATTATTTTTTTAATTCATCTTCTCTACTTTACACACTTAGTATCTTAGATGAAATTCTGCTGATTTCTTCACCTTTAAATATAGGACCTCTGCTGCATCTCAGTGCTGTTGTGCGAAGCTTGGGACTTTCCATACAGTTTTGCCTCAAAAAGCTTCTTATCCTCAGTCATCATCAGGCTCACTACCTGAGCTGGCATTGCCATGGCTCTGCTGAACACACTATTAGATTTTTCTTTCCCTTTGCTGCAAGGCAGGATCTCTTTTTCTAGTACAACCCTTTTCTTCTTGATTTAGGCTTTCCCTGTTATGGAACAGCATCCGGGATGTGTCGAAGGCTGTTACTGGAGGCATTCTTCTGTACAGAAGAAGAGATTGAAAAATAGAAAAGGAGCAAATTGTCTGCAACTCTGTACTTTGAAATAAGAGCCCTGACTCCTAGCCTAGACTCCTCTTGCTTGGAGGAGCCTTTGTATCATAGATACGGAGCAAGGTGATAGCTGAAGTAATATTTGGAGACTGTCTACTGGCTAAAAGGGATCTTCTTGGAACAAAATTTCTCAGGCAGGCTGTATTGAAGCAATTTTTTGGGTTATGTCAGAAGAAATCAGTATTCCCAGTGGACATGAAACTGACACACAAATTCATCAACAACAAAAACCTGAGACTAAAGTGACTGTTGCAAATGGTCCATGATGTGTTCAGTCCCAGGCAATGGCTGGGCACAGTTTCCAGTGGAATGCTAGTTTGTCTGGGTCAGAATTGTGCTCTGTGAGCATGTTAGCCATTGGGTACTGCTGGTTCTTACATTCTGCTGTTCAAGCCCATGTTGTGAGCCTGCTTTAGCTACCAGTATGGACACAATCTTAGTTTTTCTTCCTTCTGCTGTTTTCAGAAGATGGCAGTTGCAAAACTACTGCCTGTTGTATGTCCTTTTTTGCAGCCTTATCTGCCCTACGTGCTGAGTTTGATAACTGACTTTTTCCTGCTCTGTGCTAGCCCTTTTTTTCTGCAGCTGTAAACTATCTTTCCCTTGCTCTGATGTGTGAGGTGAAGAACTATTCAAGCACTAGTTTATTGTAGATTTGCAAATCCTTCTGTCCTGCTTATTTGGGTGACATCCTAGAGATTACTTTATTTCATCAACTTTCTAGGAGACTTTCTCCAAAAAAATCTTTCCTATTGTCTCTGGTATTTATGTCACTTCAAGACTAGAGGAAAGAATTCCTGTGACCCAGCTGAATCCAGTTTGCACCTCTCTGGAGGGTTTTCTATGTCCTAGAATATTCTCTAGCACCACTTTTACTCTGTGGTACCTTCTCATTCTTGATTCTTGATCTTGCCTTGCTCTTCACAGGCTGAGATCTTAACACTTGGAGTTTCTTCTGGGAATCTCCTTTTCAGTCTTCCTCCCTGAAAGTTCTTGCCCTCCCTGAAGGTTATGGCTCAGGCTTCCAGATATATTCCTTTGGCATTTAATCTTGTTAACAGCAACTTTTATGTTTGAATTGACGTTCATCAAAATAATAATGCTTATCCCAGCATATTCTCGGTTGAAAATCTGCTTTCCTCTTTATACCAAGGTTCTCTGTGGTGTCTCAGCTGGCTTTTTGCTTTTCTTTCTCATTTTATATTCCTCTTTATTTCTCCATAAGCTTATTAACTTATGTTTTTCTGTTACTTCAGTCTTTATGCATCCATCGTCTCTTCAGTGGCAAAACCTTGCTGCGCACTTTAGTGTTAGAAATTGCTGTCCTTGGGGACAGTGTTGTTACTCTTAATCATCACTGCTGTTAGTAAAGTTACAGTAGTGCTTACAGACACCTGTGAATTTTGCTCTCCTTTAAAAGCATGTTTGCCAGCAGTGTTTTTGATCCTTTCAGATTTTGGAAAAGCAGCCACTTAAGACTGAGTTGTCATTCTCTGTGTCAGCTGAGCAGGTGCACTTAATGAAAGGTGTCTTCATGCTTCTTAAAGGTGTCAGTGTTTGCTTTAGCATATGGAACACAATAACAGAATTCCTCAGCCTGTGTGAAAGGACTTTCATTACTTCTGCTGCAACCAACAGTCTCTGAGAGAAGAATTTGGAAAGGGAAATGCAATTTCTTTGTATGCTGCTTTTTATTTTCATTTTTTTTTCAGCAGCAGTAATTCCATTTAGCATAAAGTCCAGTAGTTCCAGTTGGCTTGAACCGTATTGGACTAAAGGCTTTGAAAACAGAACAAAAAATAACCAACAATCCACTCTGTATTCTGGAAACCAAGGCTAAGTATAAAAGCTGAGACAGTGGCAGAGCATGAGAAGTTGTTTGGGAAACTATAAGGAAGGGCTTATCAGCAGGAATGCACCCTGTGGGGGGCCTGGTTGTATGGTCCTCACCCTTTTCAATGCTGGGTATGTACCTGCTTTGGCCATGTGGGTTTCCACAATGCAGCAGGAAAAAGTGAAGCAGTTAATAGGAAAATGTGAAAATAAAACAAAGGAAAGCCATGGGAACTGGAGGGCATGTGTAGGATGTGGTGTGACTGACTGTCCCTTTTGTTGCTTTTGGTTTAAAGCTGTAGATTTTGATCTATCAGGGTAGATCTCAATCAAGGTTTTTAAACAAAGCTTTCACAATTTCCATGCTGTTGTTAAACTTGTGTTTTCCTTTTCTCAGCTGACTTGAAGAAAGACTTGGGTGAATATGTTAAAGCTCAGCTTCCCAAAACTACAAAATTGGTAAGAAATGAGAAGCGGGAAGGATTGATTCGAGGAAGGATGATTGGAGCCTCTCATGCCACAGGTACACTTTTTTATTTCTCTTTTCCCTGCATACTTTGGCCATATGTTAATTGGGTGACTTCTCTTTCTGTAGTGCAGCTCTTTTACATGTTGAAAGTTTGACCTGTGATTGCTTTAGCCCACTCTGGGGGGCTCTGCATGTCATGCCATGTTCTAAGCTACACAACTTAGCACCAGGAAAGAAAGATTTGGGATAATGCTGTCTTAGGTGGAGGACACTTCAGCAACTGTTCCAGCATATCAGTGACTTTGAAATGAGTTAGTTGCATTGATCATACCTAACCTGTGTTGCACCAGCTACACCACGTGTCTTCAGTGATACCTGCACAACTGGAGACTTTAATTAGCATTATCTGTATATTTAAATCTTTATAAAGCTTGCTCTAGTATTTCCTTATAGCTTCATTGAATTAGGCCTCACCTGAGGCTTTTCTTTCTCAATGAGAAGGAAGTGAGGAGGACTAGGTGCTTGCTTATATATAAATATAGAGTAATAAATTCACTGGTTTTATAGATTATAAATAACTTTAGGAAATCTATCCTGTGTAAGAGTGGGGAAGATGTTTTTTTTTTTTCAAGTCACCCAAGCAATGACGTGGCAAACTTGGAGCCAGAATTGAATGTCTTTTAAACATTGTCTGAAATGTTGATTTGTAGTTTTTTTCTTCCTATGGAAGTTTGCTTTTGATCAAATGAGAATTGTAGAATTTTCCCTGTTCCTGCCCTAAAATAATGTTGTCTCATCCATGAACATCCATGTTTCATGTGAAAACTATTGCTCTAAAACAGCAATCTGCTTCCTCTTTAAGGCAAACTCTAATCTGGTTTCTCATTCACCAATCTAATTGTAATGTTTCTCATACAAAATTTCCTGTTGTTGCTGTGAGTGATTGGGACAGACAGTATTTGGTGCTTTATATACACTGTGCACCTATTGCCATAATGTGTTTCCAGGTTAAATTCTTTGGTATGTGGAAAAAGCCTGCACTACTTCCTGAAATAATTTTGAGTGGCAGATAAAGTCTCTTAATTGGTGTTTACTCATTAGCATTGTAATGGCATAACCCAGAGAGAAAATTGTGCTTGCACTTTCTAAGCTGTGCTCAGATTCATTTGAGCTAATGCAGTTTTAAGTCAGTTTATTGATTTTTCTGAACTGCTGGGGTCTTTTTTTTTTCTCTTCAGACAAATACTGTCTGTTGTTAATGAGTGACTCATTATATTTGTATGTTAAAGTTGTTTTCTAGAAAGCTCTTTCCTGTCTCTTCCACATTGTTCTAGTGTTACATAAATTTTTGTTGTGCCATAAAAATTCAGATGACTTTTTTAGACAAACTGAGCCTGAAGATCTCTCATGGCTCAAACTCTGCTTTCTGACCATGGCAAATAATCCTTGTGTAAACTGATGGGACTGGGGCATTGCTTGGTCTAATACTGGTGGATTTGGCTATGCCCGTTTAGGGCGTTCACCAGTTTAAAAATGGGTGTGAATCCATAGTGACTCTAGAGCTAATGAAATGGGGAGATGCTCTATGTTACTTTATATTCAGGAGTCAAAATGCTGTGGCTTTTGTCATGGCTGAATGCAGATTAATCATCAGAATGGCTTGGTTAAAATCCACAGATCATAGCTGCAACAGTAACAGGGATGGATGCTGAAGTGTGATGTGAAGCGAGCCCAAGGCGACCATAGGCAGTGGACAAAACCAGCATTGTCACGGGATCCAGCCCAGTATCTGTCATCTCGGGCTATCTCTGTAGTCTGACATCAGGACAAATGCACCTCCTGACTCTTAGAGAGCTGATCAGATGATGTTTCATTTAAAGTACAGTAGCTCTGCTGAGTCTGGGTAGAAAATATGATAACTATAAAACTCAAAGAAAAGCAAATAGCAGCCCACTGGAGCAATTCATAGCTCAGTGTGAATAGCCAGGACCTACCTTCTGCCTCTGGGACTGAGCTAATCCCTGTGGATTCTCTGGCCTGTCAGTGTTTCAGAGTGCAGATGGTGTTTCCCCTCTGTTACGCAGGGTGGTGAGGATGCTGTGAATATTCTGCTGCTGACATCATGGCATATGTGTCTGTGTGCTTTACGTTACCATGGATCTTCGTGGTTTTGTGTGCTTTGGCCTCCGCAGGGCAAGTGCTGGTGTTCCTGGACAGTCACTGTGAGGTGAACAAGATGTGGTTACAACCTCTGCTGACTCCCATCAGAGAAGATCGCAGGACTGTGGTGTGCCCTGTGATTGATATAATCAGCGCTGATACGCTTACCTACAGCTCTTCTCCGGTGGTGCGTGGAGGGTTTAACTGGGGCCTGCACTTTAAGTGGGATCTTGTTCCTATGTCAGAACTGGAAGGACCCGAGGGAGCCACTGCTCCAATCAAGTAAGGTTCCTCCTCTGTGGTGTGAAGCTCTGTGTAACATCAGGGTGATCAGAAGCGCTTCTTGAGCATTGTGGATTGTATCAGGGTGTGCAGTTTGGGAAGCAGGTGCCTGATCTATCAAATATCTGACTGCTTTATTTTACTAAAAAATAGCTTTGGTTACTATTGCCTATTTCAGTTTGATTTCTTGCATTTAATCACAAATCTGATATATTTGTCTTAGGCCAAGAGAGCACACTTTTAGAAAATGCTTGTACAAAGCAGCTTTTGCTAAAAGCAAAAGTCTTAAGGAGCTTATGATCTTCTGTATTAAATCTCTCCGATTAATTTTCACTTTTGAGCTATGCATTGATGTGTTTGACTTAATGATTTTGATAACCACCTTTGCACTAGTAATAGCACACTGTATGCCACTAATATAGGTTCTAGAATTTCTCTGATGAAATGCTAAAGAGTTGCTAGATTGGGAAAACTTGTTTTTTGTAGTAGTATGAAGGTAGTTTCTTAGCTGATGGGTGAGAACATCTGAGCATCTGGCAATTTTCTTGCTTTAGATTTAATTTCAATTTTTCCTCAAACAAGCAATTATTTTGTCATAAAACTTCTTAAATGAACACACACGGATATAAAAACCATCTTTAAAATATTACTTGTCCCTTTGCACAATGTGGCAAATACCTTAAACTGTGTGTTGGAAGCCTTTCCATATTGATTTTTGCAGTCTGAATTGTTTGAGAGATGTTCTAGGAAGGGAGGGAAAAAAAAAAAGAGGTCTTGGTAAAGCTTAACACTGATACTTGAAATTGTCTTTTGGCTGTTGATAGTTGTCTCTCCTGTACAGAATTGGCAATATCTGCCTCCTACCTGACACGTAACTGTAATAAAATGGTGTCAGAAGACACCTTTTTTTATTAGCAGACACATATGGTTCAGACATAAGCATAGAAGCTGTCCCAGTGTGACTCCCTTCACAAGGAGGGCCAGCGCTGGCAGAACAACAGCAAGAAGCTTGATTGTGCTTTCTCTAGTTGCAGGTATCCATCTCTGTACAGAATTCAGGTTTGGGAGGTGGAAGGACTAGTTTTTTTTACAAACTGACTCTTGGCAGTGAATGTGGTACTTCTTTAAGACTTGCAAAATGAATCGGGAATCGGGCAGTCTCACCCCTTTTTCATGCTCTTGTCGTGGATGGTAAATGAAGAGCATTTCAGGCTGATGCAAGCAGCGTCAGTGCGAGATTCTCTGCTCTGGTTTGACAGCTCAGTTTGTCTTTCCACATCTACCCATCACAAGATTTGGTCTGAGAAGCCAGGAAACTTCTTAAGTTACTTAACAGTTTGACTGCCTTGCTGGAAAGTGTCGCTGTGGCCATTCCTGAAGCTGGAAGGGAAAGGACAGACTAGGAAAATCTGAATGAAGAACCAGCACAGAAAGTCTTAAAATCCTTATTCCGTTAAGAAGTGTTCTCACAGTTAATCTGGGGAATGCCTGAATGTTACTTGCATTCCTTCAACTCCCTTTTAGGGAAAAACGCCCATGGAAAAGGTGGAGAACTTCATGGTTAAAGGGAGTCTAATCATGCAAAAAGGTTACATTTTCTAAGTATGAAACTGACTTTTCCCACTTAGAAGTCTCTGTCTGCTTTGAAATAGCAGCTGGACTGCTTTTTAACCTTTGAAAATGGCTTTCCATCAAATGGAAAGTCTTAGCAGTTTATGTTTTAGAGACCTTCGTAATGAAATACTTCGGTGTCAGGGATGGAAAAAGTGAGTGCAACCTTTCAACCAAAGTTTTAAATTGACAGAAACTGTAGCAGAAAATTGTATGAGAACAACAAAGGAAATAGATTTAGGTGTCGTTTCACCACAGGTTTTAATTAATAAGGACAGGAAAAGGCCTGTTCCCTGCCTATTGTATGTTCCAACTATCATATATTTATGTAGGGTTTTTACTCTCTTTTATACTCTTCTAAGGCATCCACATATTATAACTTTGTAACACAGTAGTGATTTAACCTAGAAACTCTTCAACAGAGATCATGTACAGATTTTTTACAAAATAGAGCACCATTCCAGTAACATACAGGCAAAGTGAAAAACTGGGAACCCACAAAGAGAACATCTATACAAATGGTAAATAACTTTCCAATATGCTGATCTTTGCATGGGTGATGAAACAATGCTGCTCCTGCCATTTAAATTAGATCTAGGAGATAAGAGTAGCATTTCTTTTAGCAGCCTTCTGGCTTGTATAATTTAAATTTGGATGTTGTTTCTTGATCTCATCTAATATGTGAAAGTAATATGTGTTCTGGATTCTACTCTTTCTGCAGTCCAGTCAAGCCTGGTTTGTGTAATTTGCCCTGTAGGAGGAGGAAGAACATGCTACTGTGTGCAAGTGTCCACATTCGTAACTGTAGGGGAAATAGCTTCTGGTAAAGACAGATCTAATTAAAGGCAGCTTCTAAGTATCACTGTGGAAAACCTGATGGACTCCAGTCTTGCACAACTTTTTACTGTTTTAACTGTTTGGGGTTTTTTTCACTAAAGACAGCCACTTTGTTCTTCTGACCCTGTCTTATCCTTTCTCCTCAAGTTTGCTATACAAAGGAATAAGGTTTATAGGCATTGGAATAATGAAAGATCACAAATACCACTTACAGAGCTGGTTTTGAAAATGTTTTGAGACTGGAGATGTGATTTAATGATTTCTAGTGTCTGCAGGATTTATTGTATTATGTAGGTTGAAATTTAAGCTTTGGGACTAGCAGATACAGCTAAAACTACTGCATTTTTTTCTCTAAAAGAAAATGATCTTCCAATGTTACTTTTTAGGTCACCTACTATGGCTGGAGGCCTGTTTGCCATGGATCGTGAGTACTTTAATGAACTTGGACAGTATGATAGTGGCATGGACATCTGGGGAGGAGAAAATCTGGAAATATCTTTTCGGGTAATCTAGTTTTTATGTGTATTGGAGTATGAACCTCGATTTCTGGCTGCTTCTCTGCCCTATGTATCGTTTCTTTAGCACTGGAATAGCTATTTGCACACAGCAATGGGCACTTTTATTCCCAGGAAGGATGCTTGCAGCACATAGTAACTGCCTTTATGATAATCTTCAAGTTAAGTTTTAATGGGGGAAGATTAAAGAGAAGTTTGAGCTCTGTACTTAAATGTTTGTGGCTTTTTCTTTGTTTGGTGGAGCGTTTCATAATATCTATAGAGAAGCATGAGAAAAGAATTATCATGCAAATTTATGAAATCAGTTTATAAGAAATGTCTAATGAATTTCACCAGTCAGTTAAAAAGATGCGTGGCTTGCAGCAACGTTGATAATAAGGAAGCTTATTATATTTTCTTTCCTGGAGCTTTTCAGACACTTCAGCCTCCTTTTTGAGGGCATTTTTATTTTATTAACTATATTAGGAGTCATGTAGAGGAGTCGGGTTGGTTGGAAAAATAAAGAGAAAGTCACCATCAGGAGATTCGAATGTGATACTTCATTGGGCTCCCCATGTCATGTCTCATCTCCCCCGTCACTCCAGTGAAAGAAAAACAACTTGAGCTCAATGTCATGTTTACCTCTTCACTTCTGTAAAGTGGAGTCATCAACATCTTTGACAAGAGCCTGCTTGAAGATGATATGCTATCATGACAAATACGAAAAGGGGATTAAAAAGTGAAGTTAACATTAAGAAAACAAACAAAACACCCCAAAACTCTAGAGTGGTCTGTCAAATTGGTTAAATAGAGAAGTCAAGATTTGAGCTCAAAAATAATAACTGGCATTTTGTAAGTTTGAGTGACTTTAAAGGAGTGTGTACTGAATAGTGTCTTTCAAGTATTCAGTACAAAATACAGTTATTAGGTATTGGAGTAGAAGTGTTTGGAGTGTGAGGAAATTATTGTTACTGTGTAATACACAGTTTCATAAAAAGGACTTTGAAAAATTGGAGTATAATCAGAGAGCTTTATGATGTCTGGAATCCCTGTCTCCCTGGGGAGAGTTGCAAAGAAATTTAATCTTTATCTTATCCAGGAGAAGCTTTAAAAGTGACTTGGTTATAAACTGCTAATGGGAGAAGATTTTTCCGAGATGGGAGAACGTGTTAGTCCAATAAAGGGCTAATGATGATAATTTGCTGGAAGCTCAAGTTTAAAAAGAAATTTAAAAGAATAAGTGTAAATGAAATCTAGATCTGGGGTGCCATGGAGCTGAATTAAGGCACCTAAATGTAGTATCTGAATGCAAACAGTATTTCTGAGTAACCATATTCCAAACAGAAACCAACAGCTGTGTAAAATAGGTGCTTATACTTAATAGAAAAGCTTTCCAGGCTCCCTTAATGATCTTCGCTGTTTATCAGGGCAGTGTGGACATGTAATTCTCATGTAGATAAATAAATTTAGATGTCTTAATCTGTAAATTGAATCCCAGCCCATAATGCCAGTGTTTTCTAATAACGTCATCGAAGTATAAGGTTTTTTAGAGAATTTCCTTCTGTTTCACGACAGCCATGACGTGTTTTGTGGGAAGTGTGAGGATGTGGCAAAGGTAGTTTTTTCTAACCTGAAGATCTAACAATTTGAGGTGTCAGAAATCACGTTGTGTCAGACAATTCTGCTGACACCTAAGCCTGCCATAATGTATAAACCTACCTCAGTATCTCTGGCAGGTGGGGAGGAGGTGCTGAGCCCTGTCACTCTGCGTACAATGAGGTACGTTCTGCTTTTGTGCGGACAGATCTGGATGTGTGGCGGTAGACTTCTGATCATCCCCTGCTCCAGGGTGGGACACATTTTCCGTAAAAGGCGTCCCTATGGCTCACCAGGGGGACAGGACACTATGGCTCATAACTCGCTGAGGCTGGCACATGTGTGGATGGATGAATATAAGGTAAGAGACAACACTGGGTCATGAAATAAGGTTATTAACTGGCTTTTTTGTTTTGTCACAGGACTGTACCACAGTGGAGTCTGTTGGCACCTCTAATGAGGTCTTTCTTTTATAGTCTGATTCCCTAATGTCAATGTTGATAGGAGTTCCTAAATTCTGTAGGAGTGTTGTTTGGCTTTTGAGTGCTCACGTCTCCTCTCTGTTAATTCTACTGCCTGCAGGAGATTCATTGGTATGCCTTTTTAATGATGGAACAGATGATGAATTAGTTTTTGTAGGCTCTGCATTACTCTATCACCAAATCACTCTTAGGTGGCAGCCACATACCACTATATGCCTTCAGGTAGTTTCCGTGTTGCTGAGATGTGAATTTTTTTGGTTGTCTGTTTAGTTTCTGTTTCAATTAGCAGTCTGATTTTTAGTCTGTCTTGCCCTGGAAGATCAATCAGGACTGACTTCTGGATTCAGGGCAAGCGCATTTCTTCCGTGTCTTCAGATCTTGGTACTGCTGCTTTTGAATGTAGATCAGGTTTTTGTGAAGTCCTGATCTCTGTGATAATTGAGGACGTTTTGCCTTGTGAGACCAGAGGATTTTCTGTGTGGTCAGTTCCTGGCACACCTAAAATTTCTATAGAGGATGTGTTTTATTAACTTTATACTCTTTAGAGGGTTATGTTTCAAACCCCATCCTTTATCTTGATATTCAGTCAGTTTGAGGAACCTATTAAGGGTCATTAATTTTTATCTCCGTCTCCATAATGCATTGGTAGATTTGATCTATCACTTTCCCCTTTATTGGTGTCAGGGCACGTTGTTTTGTGATTAATGATGGCTTTCTCTGAAGCTTGGAATATGATTCTTTGTTACAATTTCCAGCTAATACTGCTTTGTCCGTAAGGATTTAAACTGCTGATTCTAGCAGTCTCTTATCACAGATTTGAGTCCTGAATGTTTCCAGCTGTTTCTAATCTAATTCTCTGATAGTTGCCAGAGACTGTCATTATGACAGATTTATGTATGGAAGGCAAGCCTGGAAATATTTTTGCTTTTACATGTGTAATGCAAATATTTAGAGCCAGGATAATTTACTGAAGTGATTGTATGATGAATAGTACAAAGATAAGACTGAAAGGACTTCTTTTACACCAAAGAGCAACTATCAATATTTAATAAATAAATTGCATAATGGAAGGGAGACAGCAAAATTTTTTTATAACTACCAAAAGCAAAATGTAAAAGAAGTAAGTTCATGTATACAGTGGAAATAGATAACGCAGAAAAGGTAAGGTGCTAAGATTTGAACTTTAAGCAGGAATAAAAAAGTAGCAGAGCTGCTTCTTTTTGAAGCAGACCAATTTCTGATAGTGATGTCCAGTCTGTCTCCAAACTTCCTTAGGGTTGTCCAACAGCCCAGCATGCTTAATGCTTCCCCTTCCTCTGCCATTCCAATAGCAGTGACACATCAAGTGCAACCAAATGCTCAAAGATCTTGGTAAGGACAGATGTGTAATTTGTCTTGGAGATGATGCTGTCTGTCATCTGAATATCAGAGATAGTAGGGAATTGAAAACTGTCAGAACTACATTACGGTAAGTAAATTCCAGATGTCTACTAGAGATTAATCCAACAAAGTACCGTAGCTCAGTGCCCTGTAAGCTGTTTTCTAAGTAGTGTCTAGCAAATGAGTTAATGTGCAAATACAATGCCTTTTCTATGAGCTCTGCAAATCTAGTTGAAATTAAAGACTTCACAAGGGGATTTTTTTTTTCCAGTTTAGGTCATATTATTCACACCACATTGTACATTCATGAATTCCTGTTTGTCCCCATTGTTTCCGCGTTAGGGTTGACACAGCACATAAGACTGAGCTGGACTCTTAATTCGTCCTTGCTTAACCAGGTACAATTCCAAGTGTAATCATAAATCAGAACGTGAAAAAATAACATTGTGGGAATTTTTCTGGTGATAATGCAGATGAAAAAAAAAATCAGGAAAAACTGGGCTTCACAGAGAGCCCAGTTCTCATTCTTCATGTGAATAAATGTATGGTCCCATGGAACTTCAGAAGATAGTCCCTTTTATAGCTCTATTCTGATACAGAATGTTTTTGCCCTGATAACTTGTAAAGTTGGAAGGCTGGAAACTGTGGAAGACAAATACCCTTGAACCCTTAATAGCAGACACAATCATTTGGACAATCGAAACTAATTTAAAGAAACCTTTGCAGATGAGGATGAGGACCATATACACATTTGTTCCTGACTTACTCTAGGATGCCCTTATTGGCAATGGAGTACAGGAATCATTTGTTTCCTTCTCAAGTAGGCACCTAAAAAAGGTCAACAGATTCATACCCAAAAAGTGTCATCTTCAAAAAAAGTGGTCTAGAAAGATTGGTCAGAGTTGGGCAAGATAAATTCTGCCTCCGTTGGCAATCTGAACAATGACATTTCCTAATGCCAGTTTCAAACTTAATGGTTGAAAACTCTAGCAAAATGAAATGAAACTATGGGAGTTCAGAAAATCAGTGATTTGAAATTCTTTTTCTCTTGCCCCCGACTTGTTTCTCTTAAATACAGGAGCAGTACTTTGCTTTGAGACCTGAGCTAAGAATGAGGAACTATGGAAATATTACTGACCGTATAGAATTGAGAAAAAGATTGAACTGCAAGTCATTTAAGTGGTATTTGGATAATATCTATCCTGAGATGCAAATATCTGGGCCCAACGCCAAAGCTCCGCAGCCAGTTTTTATTAATAGAGCACAGAAACGACCGAAAATAATCCAGCGTGGAAGGGTAAGATAAAATCTCTTAAAAATATAGATTGCTGATTTTTTAAAAAAAAATTACTCTGTTATTCTTTCTGAAAGGTTTGCTCGAACACAAGAAAAATAATATTTTTCCATAGAGCACAGAGTTTTAGTTTTGTGACAAGCTGTCTTGAAAATAACAGAATTTGAGTCTTTAGACGAAGGCACATCGGTTTCACTCTGATCCTTCTTCCACGTTCAGCTCAGACTAGATACTGTTCCATGAGGTTTCTTACCTCAAAGCTCCAAGTTACGAAGTCTTAATGTCTTTAGAATGTGCTTTCATGGCTGTTGGTTCTGAAGATGGATTTGGATAGAGAGAAATTTGGCCTCAGATTTCATGCTCTGTTGGTTTATGATAAGAGTACAATGTAATTAGTTTCCCAACTCGTTGCTTTTACTGGATAATTTTCTGCAAAGATGAACATTTACATCAGAGATTGATGGCTTTTCGAGTCTTGACTGTTAGAAAATGAACAAAAAATGAATTTTGCTCCTTTTTTCATCCAAACAGAAGTGAACAAATGAAATTTTACATGTATTCACAAAGGAAATGAGTAAATTCCTGCCTTAGCTCTGACACGTATGTTTATAGATTTGTGTGCAGGCAAAGCCAGCTACAGTGATCTGTTCTCTCCAGTGCCAAATTCATCTGATGTGTGTTTTTTAGGTTTCCCAAAAATACTGGATAACTTCAAACCATAGACAACTTTCTCAATGTCATCTCTGTATAAGAGAAGACCTTTGAATTAGCTACTTAATGTGCACATAGATTGTTTGGCAGATTCCCCTCTAGCTCAATAACCAGAAGCATTAAGCAGCACCATAGACCTCTCCACAAGGTAACACATCCCATAGTGGCTGCTGACAGTTGCTGTTCCTGCAGGTAGGTGCAGGCTGGAGGACCTGAGTTCATGAAGAGCCTATTGATATAATTAGATTTTTGGCTTGGAAGCAGCTATCTAGGAATCCACAATTTGTGCAGTATTTTTATAACAGTATCCCAGCCAAGCTGTAAAGTTATTTATTAGGACAAACATGTAGCTTCCCTGAATAAAAGTGATACAATGGGACGCTACTTGAGGGATCTGAATCCCTCAACAACCCTTAAGGGGAAATCTGCTTTAATTTGGAGAAAATTTTGTCACCCTTGAAGAAGGGGAGAGACAAGACACAGAAAAATGCAGTTCCTTGGCTTGGTTCCTCTGGCGTTCAAGAACTATACCCAGCATCGTGTGAGAGAGTCAGCTTTGGCTCTGATGATTGTATAAACTATTTCCAGATGCCTACAAGGATCAGAACGATCAGCCAGTGTCACCACTGCGTGCCAGACTCTTCAGGATTTGGGATGAATCACTCCAAATCCCAGTTTATTCTCAAAAACTAATTGGGCCGGCGATAAGTGCTGGTTTGACAGCTGGGAAGAACTGCAATGATCACCAATTGTGACAGTTCTTAACAGTGTTATCAAATGCCCATCACCACATGGCCAATAAAAACAAGGACAAAAATCCTATAAAACTCATGTAGCTGTATAGTTTGAAAGCCTTCTGTTGAGTGAGGAAAGATGAAAATGAGAGCTCTCCTAGAAGTCTCCGGGGTGTGAGGAAATGTTACTTAGAAGGTTTTTGTGTAATTTATTTCAGATGTGTGTAGGGAACAGGAGAAACACAGGGGCATTTGAGGAGGCTGTTGATGTGCCTTGGGACAGCTGTTTCCAGAAATGGTGTTTAGTGAAGAATATGATTTGGTATTTGCGCGCTCTAATTTTTGTTACCATGTGATGGAACAGTTCTTTATTACTGGCAGTGTCTTTTTGTTTCTAAAAATCTAGAATTGATACAAATGCCAAGACAGTTATTTATATCTTTGTCATAAAATGCAGCTAACCAATTAATCAGCCTGGCAGCAAACTTTTTTTTTTTCTTCTTCCACGTTCAGCTCCAGATTGCAAATAATTATTTTTAATGTGGGTGCCAGATCTGGGGCCCTGCCATCTCCCACAACTGCAGTCAAACACGCTCCCGTGCGCTTGGTAGAGAGAGGGGGTCTTTGCTGCGAGGAAGGAAGCAGCAGAGTTGTGGCTGTTGCTAGAATAATTGCCTTTCCCTTTGTACCCTTGGCTGTGTGCAGAGCAGCTCTTGATGTGCAGAGGCTGTGATTGCTGCCCAAATAGCGTGATCCCTACCACATCAGGCTCAAAAGAAGTCTTCTGCTGGCCCCCAGTAAGGCATGTGTATAAAGTCACAGTAGAGGTGCTTTGTCTCACTAAGTCTGTGGGGTCACTGTGTGGGATCACTGAGACCTTAATGATTCTTGACTGTTGGAATAGGACAACCTAGCCTTCAGACCCTGTAGAGTACGATTTGGGTGACTTTTAGGAGGGGGACATCATTGCCCAAACCAGGGGAGAGATTGCTAACTGGCTGAGAATGTCCTTGCTTTGATGGTAGGTGCTTCTAGTTTTGCATTACAACAGGCTCCTCTCTTGAATCTAGTCCTCTGCTACAACATTGCTCCAAATCAGAGGAGGCAGGGCAAGTGAGCTTGGAGTGATCATTTGAGTGTTTGTAAAACTTGCTCTTCTTTCCTGATCTGTCATTAAAAATCACAGCTGGTAACACTGGCTTTTCAGCTACCTAAACACTCTTGAAAATCAATTTGTGAACAACATAAGTCTCTGGAGTTGTTTATTTGCATTTAAGTAATTCCTTCTCCTTTCTCAAAGAGGTGATCCTGCTTCATGAAGAGAGGCTGTAGGAGAAGACTTGTGTTTAAGCTAAAATGTCATAAAATGTAGTTTATACACTACAGTCGATATTCCTGACCTCAGGAGTATCTGGGGCCTGAGACTTTCATGGAGGGTGAAGAAGGGAAAGAAACTTGACAGAGTATGGCTGTGCCAGGGTGTGTGTAATGCATTTGTACCACAAAGAGGGAAATCTTGATGTAATTAGAAAGCAAAATGGAACTATTCAACACTGTGTTTTTCTCCAAATTATCTGAAAAACAAAATGGTATTTTGAAAGGTAAGAAAGGGTTGGTTTTCTTTATTGCAAGAGGTCTTTTTTTTTCTTTTAAACAAGCACACTGAGTTCTAGGGCTTCCAAAGCATTACTCTATGTTCCCTTTAGTTTGTGATGTTTGTTGTTTACTCTGTCCATCAAACTGTTTTCCTTTCATAGTTGTATCACCTTCAAACCAACAAATGCCTGGTCGCTCAGGGCCACCCAAGTCAGAAAGGAGGCCTGGTTGTGGTTCGGGAATGTGACTACAATGATCAAAACCAGGTATGATATTCCTCATTGTATTGAATAGTGGTTCACACCTTACAAATTGCTAATAAGTTTTCCTGTGGGCAAAGTGCCCTAGTATAACATCTCATCAGCAAGCAGGCTGATTTCGGAGTATCATTCAAACTGCAAGGCTGGCTGAGAAGACTGGGGTTTGCTGCTGTGTACCCGCTAGATATTATAATCTCCTATCCTCATGGCATGAATCTCTGTGTGTGGCTGAAGACTATCCTTAAGTGGCTCCTGGCAGGTTCATAATCCACTGATTGACACTTCAGAATTTGTAGAAGCTCTTTCAGTCACTTCCTCATACTGGGATTTAAGGCAGCCTTTTTCTGGCCTGCTGTTCTTTGTGTGCTGTAGAATTAGCCTTCTGCTGCTGGATGGCTATAGTTCAGGGGCTATGAATGATTTGGTGTTATTAAATAAGGACTTCATTCTAAGGAATTTAGGAAACACTTTGACTACAGGTGAGATGCTGATCTGGGGATTAATTTTGGATGGATAGGAAAATTCAATGTTTTTATATTACTACACAAAGCCTTTGCTGTTTGATTTCTAACTTCTCAGATAACAGAAATTCAGGACCTACATAAACATCTCTAGGGCAGAGAGATTGTCACCTAATACTGATTTTTACCTAGCTAACAACTACATCAAGAACATGATGATTTAGGAACCCATGGGACCAAGTCTAAAAACTAGATCACGTTTAAAGAGGGAAGTAATCAAAGGCACAAAAGAAATGGAGCAGGGCATGTCATGCAGCGTAGCTTTACCAAAGGTGGACTTCGCTAGACTAATGCAGAACTTTATGAAATGGGCAGTAGGTTTTCAGGATATGCAAACTGCAGCGGTGGAATCAGTATGATTTGTGATAGTCCCAAACTAATGGGACTTTCTGCCTCCTCTCTGTGGTCTCACCAGTTGAATGTGACAGAGGACAGAGTGAAGGGTGTTAACCACTGTCTGGATAAGCGTGGTTGGCTCCAGACACGTGGTTTCCAGTTGCCACTTCGGACGAAGCGATACACCCCCGTGCTTTGCTTCTGGATTACTGAGTAATCATCGTTATGGCCAAATTGCAGGTTCCTGTGTTAAAGGTGGATGAATTTAAACGGGAATGGGAATGAAGGTTTTCCCGTGTGATCTTTCTTCCATTAGCTGTAAGAAAGTCAGCAAGTCTTGTACGTGTAAAGACTGTGTAAATGTCATCGTAACTGATTGGTAGCAAGAACAGAGGAGTCCTCACAGTTGCTGTTTCCTTTCTCCTGCAATATTTCTCGTAGTGAATTTGCACATGGCTGGAGGAGGAAGTCTAGTTTTAACTTCTCAGAACCTTTTTCTGATTTTCTTCCCAGAGACAGAAAGTTCAGTTAGACTTTTGGTGTTGAGAAAGTCAATGCTCAGATCATTACTCTTTGGCTTCTTTTCTCATTAATCTAGTTTATTAGTGATAAATTAAGCAACTAGTTCTCATAGAAGATAGCATGGCCAGTTGTTTTTCTTTCTCTGTGATTTTGTTCTCCAGCCAATCATGTTAACAAACACTATGGTTTTGTGCCATTAGGCTTATTTTATTCTCCTAATAAATCCCAAGAGTGTGTTCAGCCAGCTTGCTTTCACATCCTCTGGAACAATCTTGCACTAGATACGTGAGAACAACATAGAGAAAGATGACAGTTATTTAACAGCTTCTGCTTATAAAAATAGCAGGAAACTTCCTGAGTATTGGAAGCTTTTAACTGTTGTTTCTGCTAACATTCAACCCATTGCCGTTTTCAGCTGATTTTTGCTCTAGGACCATCTATTTTATGCCTTTGGCCTGATAAGAAAGCCTGGGTTGGGTCTGGTGAAAGGCAGGTCCTCTGAATGCCCGCCGGTGGCATGTTAACTGTGTGTTGCTTAACACATGCAGCACAGAGAGTGATTCTGGAAAGCAACAACCTACACTTTGAAAGCAGTACTTTTGTGACTTTGTCTAATGTTTTTTTCCTGAGCCAAAGATGGTATTTTTGTAGAATTTTTGCTTTTCCATGAGTGCCTAATTGTATTTTGACCTTGGGTAAGCGTTCTGCATCCTGTGGCAGTGAGTACCACAGTTTAATCCTGCTTTCTGTGGAAATAATTTGCTACCACTTGGTGCTGATCTCATTTGATGCTAGCTAATTTTTCTCTGAGGAACAAGAATAAGTTATTACTATTTACTTCCTTCCAGGCTGCTTTTGCTCTGTGACTAGATAACACCCTCCCTTGAAAAATACATGCTACTGCTCAGTAAGTTGAAGGAGCAAGATGCAGTCTACTTGGGAAAACATGCAAAGAGCTGGGAAAACAACATCAGCCTGCCTTAAAACTCACTGATTGCAGTTCTTTTGGTTGGAAAAATGATCTGTGTAATCTTTTGACTGGAAAACGGTCTTCTGTGTAATACAGACAATTCATACATGTGAGAGCTGACCTTGAAGTCATGAGATTGGCCTTGGAAGCAAGTCTGTTTTGCCTTTAGGTTCTGGTTCCTTTGTTTTCTCTAGCCTTCATGGCTGCTAAGAAATTTCAGATTCTCACTGAAGTCCTTGATTTAACAGAAATAACAGGTGTTGTGAAACTTGCAGTTGTATCACCATTATGGGCAATACTTTTAATTCAAATTGCCCATAAGTGAAGTTAAAAATTACTCCAACACATATGAATTGAATATGAATTTTGCACTTGGAAGACTAACGTGGAATGAGAAATTTTGTAGTTGAAGAGTGGTCGTGTGACAGAACTCCCAAGATTGCTGAAGTGTAAACTCTGTCCTGAAGTTGAGTGGTGTATGTGACCTCTTTCTGGAAACAAAACTGAGAATTAACAAGATAATGCCCACCATGAAAACCTGGGTGTTGAAGGAGGATAGAAAATATTTAAGCACTTGGAAAGATCATGATGAAAGACTGGAGATGTCTGAAAAGTGGAAGTGAAAAAACTATGTGGTGTGGCTTCTACCTAAAACCACTGTGGCAATGTTAATTGGGTGGTGATGAGGAGACAAGGATGCTGAAGCAGGATTTGACCTAGATACTGCCCTAAAGGAGAAGGAGTTACTGAGGAATTGGAAGAGAAGCATCAAAGAACACTAAAAAGGAAGGTTGTGGAATGAAGTATAATGGCCAACAACAGGATTAACCTAGTGGGAATGTTTGTGATCTAACAGCTGAAAGAAGATTGGGTTTGTCATGTGTCTAATGTGTGCTTGCCTGTTTCGTGACCTAAAAGCTTAAAGGCATGTTCCTTTTCCAAAAAATCACTCTATTGTGTGGATTTTTTCCCGCTGTTTGTTTTCAGGTACACTGGATTAACTCTGAAGCTTTTCTTTCTGTGTTATAACCTCATGTGTTTGCCTTTTTTGAATAATTTAACCTTGTTCTTACTTAGCAAGGTACTAAGCTTTAAAAAGCTGGGGATGGTGCTAAGGTGTCTAAGCACATGCATCTGTTCTCTGGAACTTTAAGAGATAACTGATTTGAGCAGGGAGTTTCAGAAAAGCTCTCTTAACACTCTTGTAGCACTTCCTACATGTAAGCACACATATTTTACAAACTCTTTAGGAGTCAGAGTCTAAAAAGATGAGTTTGTGTGTGTGGTTCTTCTGTAAAATCTTTCTCCCTAAACCTCTGGATGGTGGCTGTTATTCTGCTTGGCTGTTGCAACGCATGTCTAGAGTGATTGTGAAGAGGTGTGAGTTAAGTCTACTTGCTGCTTTTCCACAAATTATTGGAGAAACACAATTCTTTGGTCCCTCAACGAATTCTTGTGAAACAGCAACACGCGGAGCTGTGAAACAGCAAAGCACGTACCTGCTTTGGAACCCCCTTTAGGAGGATGTTGGGTTTCTGGGAATAGCAATAGCTTAAAATAATGATTATAGAGCAGCAAACTTGGCTGTCATTTGGCACTGTGATGCTGTTGTTATCTGGAAAAACGGGAGCTGAAGTATATGCAAAGAGCTGTGATGGTGCAAATCGCTAGGCACATCTCTTCCTCTGTGCTGAGGCAGCTTTTTTGTGCTCTTCAGCTGAATTTTTGTCCTCTAAAAGCCATTTGACTGAATAATACAATAGTGCCAATCTAAGCAACTGATTGTAACTGATGGAAATACTGGAATGCTTCTCCTGTCGGCGTGGCTCATGGCAGGGATTTTCTTTCACACAAAGGGCTGTTTCTGTAGTAGTTACTGTCCTGTATTTACTGACATTTTTCAATGCATTCCTGTAGTGCTAATGCCATTTGCAGATCAAATAAGAGTGTAGATCCACAAAGCTTTGCCAGTTGGCCTGCCATGCCTTTTGCTACACTCCACTGCACTCTGAAAGCCAAAGGGTAGGCTCATGATTCCTGGTTTGTTTCATATCATTTTTGAAACATTCGTTCCCTAGGAACAGGGAGCTTCCACTTTCTGCCTGTGACAGATTCTTGGATTTCTTGTTTTTCCCTGCAGTGGGGTGATAGGGTTTGTTTTCATACAGTTGTCTGTATGGACACTGCGCTCGAAATCATCTACAGTCAACTCTGTGTTTCAAAAGGAAATGATAGTATGGGCCGTCCTCCTAGATGCTGAGGCACCATTGGAGCCCTTTCCTCACTTGAATTTACTCTGAAGTAGTTCAGCCAGCTCTTACCTATTCACATGAAGTAATCTTAGTGTAGGAGTAATTCCGTCTTTCGCACGCACAGAGAAGTTCAGTAACACAGCCCCGTGTCCGTCTGTTGTGGTAAAATAGAACCCCTGATGGGGATCACTGGGATTTCGGGGTTGATGGGGGCAAGGAAGAGCGTGCCTCCTTTACCAAGAGTGCCAACCTGAAATCAGTTAGGAAATCCAAATATTAGAAAAATGAGAGAGCAAAAAAGCTCCGCTGTCCAGCCTTCAGCGATGTCACATGCTGTCCTTGTATGCAATGAAACTGTAGTCATCAATGAAACTGCTCATTAAGATGTGTATTTTTACCTATCTGTATGTAAATGAGATTAATGAATCAATCAGCAATCAATCTGGGACAAGACTAGGTGGGTGGTTTGTGTTATATGGGGGTGAAGTAAAATCTTGAATGTACTGTAAGCCCTAGGAAACCTCGGTCTTAAATCTGTAAATAGTCTGAACTACCTTTGGGGGGGACTAAATTAAAAATCCAGTTCTTCTTAAGCTGCACCTGTGTTTAAAAAAGACAAAAGTTCATACTGTCAGAGTCTGTGCTTTGGACCTCCTCCCCTTTATTTCGTCCGTGACACCTACTCTTGCACATGTTGTGCATCTGTCTGTGGGTGACCAGGAGGATACACACACCAGCTTTGCTCTGGCAGTGAAAATGTTTACCCTGCATTTATCAGGTTCCACTTCCACGATGGGACCAGCTGCTGTGGTCTGGGGAACAACCCGTGAGCAGGACCTCTGGGCCCTTGTAAGTGAAGGGAGATGGGTGAGAGACTTGGGCCAGCATCTGAGCACTGCCAAATCTCAAATGCTTTGCTTGAGGGAAGATCTCTAGGTGCCCTGGGGCCATCTAGGACCTCAGAACCTTTGCTCTTATCCTGCTGTGTGTGTTGAGAGGCAGGGGGGAAAAGAGGTACTTGAAAGGCGAGTCCTACATCATCCACCAAATTAAATCACTTATTTAACCACGAACTTGGATCAGTTTCACTATGGAGAGAGGTTTTTGCATAATATCTGACAACTAGGTTTTATGTGGAAATAGAATAAATTCATTATACTCTAATTGCATCCCTATATTCTTCTTTGACTCCAGTGAAAATGGCCAGTGGTTTTCCCTAGAGCTGTGGAGTAGATCAGTCCTTAGTCATTGCTGGGGAACAGTAATTCAAGGTGCTTTTTCCTTTGTGGTGGGAGCTGGGCACAATTCCAGGCCTAGAAACCAAAATCTGATAGTGAAGCTCTCCTAGGTGTCAGAGAGTGAATGCAGGAGGAAAAGCCTCCACCTTGTCTGTTACCTTTTTTTTTTTCTTTGTAATAAAATAAACTTTAAAAAACGTGGGGTTTTGGTAGAAAAGATGTAAGAGGATAAAACAAAACATCCCTCAGAAGTGAGGTACAAATCCTAGGCAGGCACCAAACTCACTATAGACTTCTCATACTCTGTGCTTGAGCCTGAACCCAAGCAGATCCTGAACAAAAAGAGAGCAGTTTATTCTCCTTGTAGACCAGATGCCGGTGGTGCTGGCTGCCAGGAGACATTTCCTTCCTATACTGGGCTCGTGCTCCTGCCAGCCTGGAACAGCAAGAGCTACACATCATCCTTCTGGTCTTCAGCAGCAAAGCAGTTAATAAATTTTGGCGGATGCAAAGACTTAGGGTTATATAACCAAAACCCCAGGGGGTGGCTTTGCTTTCCCTATGCTTGAGTCTGTTAATCATCTGCAAGTTCACACTAATGTTCTAATCTGAATTTAGAACTACGTGTCCTGAATTCAGGCCTTTTTCCCCCCCTCTTTCCTCTGTTTGCTACACCAAACACCATAATTCATTTTAAATTCATTTTGGTGATTCTGTGATCTTGCACAAGCCTTTCTGGAGAAGTATCACGCAAGATTTAACGGCTCTTGTGTCTTCTCTGCCATTACTCAGCTTTTGATTAAAGTCTGTTCCCTGTGTCACTGCAGTCTTCTCTTCTTGATTCTTCCCAGTCTCATCTGTTGTTTGGATTTGACTCCATCATTATTCTCCTTTTAATAACAATACTCTTCTGCCAAGTCCTGCTATTTCTCCATTCTTCCCTCCTCTTTCATCTCACCACGCTTTTTTTTTCCTCATGACAGGGTTTAAACGGGAAAAGTATGTTAGAAGGCACAGAACTCTTGAGGTTAGGGCAAATTTTAATGTAGCACCTGCACTTCCTCAAAGGAGGCCTTCCCCGTGTTGTAACACTCGCTGTGATAATGAGCGAGCTCTACCCTCTTCAGTCGCGCCGTCCAACCGAGGCAGTATCCTGGATCACAGCTCCCTCCAGAACTCCAGGAGGCTGCTCTTAGTTTCATCAGACAAAAAAAAAAAAAAAAAAAAAAAAAAAAAAAGAAANAAAAAAAAGAAAAAAAAAGGTAAAAATCAGAATTTGCTTTATTTGCCTGACTTTTATGCCTGGAATTTGATATTCTGTACTCTTGAGCATGAAACTCGTGCAGACTCAGTGGGGGAAAAAAACCCACCCCACCATAAATGGTGCAGCCGGCACGGTTAGTGCAGCACTGAGCTGTGTGTGAAATCCAGATAGGGCTGGAAGCAGAGCACAGCAGAAGTACAGGTTCTGGTACAGTTCTGAGGGGCAGCTCACTCTTATTCCCGGGGCAGGGGCAAAGGATTTGATGCAGGAAGTGAGGTGGAGGAGCAGGGATGCTTCTTGTATCCAGCAAGACCTAGACAGGCTGGAGAGTTGGGCAGGGAGATATATATAAAAATAAATATAACAAGGGCNCTCTTCAGCTTGGAGAAGAGGAGACTGAGGGGTGACCTCAGGAATGTTTATAAGTACGTAAAGGGTGAGTGTCAGGAGAATGGAGCCAGGCTCTTCTCAGTGACAGGCAGTGATAGGACAAGGAACAATGGGTTCAAGCTGGAACACAAGAGGTTCCAATTAAATATGAGAAAAAACTTTTTCACAGTGAGGGTGACGAAACACTGGCAGGGGCTGCCCAGAGAGGTTGTGGAGTCTCCTTCTCTGGAGACATTCAAAACCCGCCTGGACACGTTCCTGTGTGACCTGCTCTGGGTGTTCCTGCTCTGGCAGGGGGGTTGGACTGGATGATCTTTCAAGGTCCCTTCCAATCCCTGAGATTAAGTGATTGTATACACCAACCTGGAGTTAGGTCTGGGAATGGCAGTGGGGCAAGAGAACTGGGCAGTTACGCTGTCACCTGCTGTCCCATCCAGAGGCTGGGAGGTACCGTCCAGGTGCCGTGTGAATGCAGGGCCCTCCCTGTGCGTTCAGAAACGGCAGTTGTTTGTGTTAAGCTGGATGGTGACAGTATCTTCCCTGCACTGCAGATTTACAGTTTTCATGTCTTTTTCTTCTCCTTTCCCCTGCCTCTGGACAACCCAGGATATTTAGAGGGGCACACACCACAGTTCCTTCTTTTCTTTGCTTTCTGGCATAAGGATCTGAGTCTCCTCTTGGTTGTGAGGGATCTGGGTCCTCCCCCTAGCCAACCTTGGCCAGGTTTTCGCAGGCCTGAAGGAGGGAGGGAGGACCAGCAGCTCCTGCAGTTACACCAGACTGATGGTCCAGCTTCCCACAATCTTTGGCAGTGCCAGACATGCCTTGCTCCAAAACAAGGTTTAGGCAGCCCAGTGAGAGCCAGCAAGGTATGGGCATGAACTGCAGCACTCAAAGGTGCCTCACACTGTTTTATACCAGCAATGAAAATATTTATTTCTCCTAAAGAGGACAAACTGACAGCTTGAGCATGTCCATGTTTCTTGTTAGAGGTGATAATGGGTTTCAATGTGGTCACAGAGAAGCTCCTGTAACCTTAACATAAATTCAGGAACCCAACCAAATGCAGGGGAAGCTGCAAATGTGACCCAACGCCTTCTCACTTTATACAGGTGAGTCCCAGAGAGGGGCTGAATTCAGTTCCCACCACTGTGTGAGCTGCTAGGACCTTGTGTAGGTTCTTGAGGTCCAGACCAACAATTTTTCACATATGGTTCAGCCAAAACAAAGTAGGTGTGAAATGTGGTCTCCCCCCGTAAGCCCAGCACAGCTGGCAAAAGCGGTTTGGCTGGGGAGCAGAGAAGGCCTTAAACTGGTCAGTTATGGAGCAGGCAGTTCAGCATGGGAATGGTGAAGCAGCAGTTTTTCTCACTCCCTGGAGAGCAGCGTGGAAAGTTTTCATTGCACCTGGGTGTGCTGGTGATTGACTACTCGAGTAAAAATCTCTGAGCACCAGTCTGCCAGCTGCAAGGAGTGGGACCAGTGTGGGGACTAATATAGGTCACCTGGCAGCAGAATTGGCACAGCTGATTTTGGTTTCTCATCATTCAGCATCTACAAGCTGACCTCAGAGCACGATGATAGATAAATGCTTATTTATTTATGGAAAAATGCAGTATTTTCAAAGGAAATCAAGAGATAACCTTTTGGCCTTGCATGCCTGCCATACTACCTGCCCACAGCTCTTGGGCCACCTGCTGTCACCCAGTGTGCTTCTGTGGCCCACGTGCTGGGCTCCCTGTGTGGAGCTGAAGCAACCCACCAGCCCCTCTTTCAGGATTGAAGGATCGTCTTTGGACGAGGTGATTTACTGCCTGGCGCAATGACTGGGCTCAGAGGGCGGCTGGTCACCTCCTCGGAGATGTGGCCACCTGCCTGTCATGTTACCACGTCCTGCTGCCCGGACAGGAGGAACATACTGGGGCTTCTTAATTTTAAAACCTTTTAGTGCCTGTGCTGGTGTGGTGTTGGGAGGGCAACCGAGCGCTGCAGCTGCGTTTCAGTCGCTGGGAAAAAGGCAGCAAAGAGGTATTGCAAAGCCCATCTCTGATGTCCGGATGCTAAAGGGCCTCCTCTGGAGCTGAACAAAAGCTGCAAGGCCCTGAAACACTGGCTTAAATGTTTTTTGCCTTTTCTTTCAGGTCTGGATTTACAATGAAGATCATGAGCTGATTTTAAATAATCTCCTTTGCTTGGACGTTTTGGAAACTCGCTCCTCTGACCCACCTCGTCTCATGAAGTGCCACGGCTCTGGCGGCTCGCAACAGTGGACGTTTGGGGTAAGCAGAGTGGCTGGCATATAGCACCCTGGCTTCTAATTACTGTCTCAATAAGTGACAATAGCACTAACAGACCCTCAGGATTGAGTTTCATTATGACTACACTTCAGATGTACCAAGTCAAGTTGTACTGGGCTGGGCCCAATGTAGGTCCAGGCCTCACGTGCAAAAGTTGCAGGGGCTTTTGTGGCTGCGTTTCAGCCTGAGTAAGACTTTTGCTGAGCTCTGGGACATGGCAGGCCTTTTCCTTTGCAACACAGGAAGGAAGGTTTCTGCAGCCCTGTGTAGCCTTTTTTTTTCCTGCTTGCCACAGCCACTCGCAGCACTTGGAGCTCGGAGGAAGGTGCCAGAGAGAACAAAGTCCACCCCGTGGCTCTTAGTTGTGTTGGTCTTGCGGGACTGGAGACAGGAGCAGGCCGTGGGGGGATTTCTGCTTAGTGCTTGAAAGATGCATTGGAGCCTTATGGGCTGCTCCCTTTCTGCTGAGAGCTGGGAATGGCTTTGCTCATCCCACCACCTTCATCAAGAGAGTGTGGTATCAACAAAATCAGAGCTGGGTCCCTGTGAGGGCATGAGAGACTTCCTTTCACGGCCTGGACGTGGGTATGGGATGTGCTGTGCTCTGGCTTTTAAGTGTTGCTGCTGTGAGTGTGGCGCGTCGGGGAGGCTGCTGAAAGGCTCACCTCTCAGCAAGGAGCATCCCCTCCCCTTGTGCTTTGGTGTGACAGTAACATGGAACAGGAGTTTTAATAAATAAATCTCACCTCTCTTTCTCCTCCAGAAAAACAACCGCCTCTACCAGGTCTCCGTGGGGCAGTGCATGAAGGTGGTAGATCCGCTGAGCCACAAAGGGTACGTCACCATGGCCATCTGTGATGGGTCCCTTCCTCAGCAGTGGCACTTTGAGAGCTGAGCCAGCCAGGATGCGGCTGAGAAGCGTTAACCCAAGACCTGACTCCCCTTCAGCCATGATTTTCGGTCGCTCTGGAGGGCTTTGGGAGGAGCCCAGAGCTGCTACACCCGGCCCACCCATTGCACGGACCCTTTTGAGACGCTCTGCCCTGAAGAGCTGTGTGCGCGACAAGGTCCAGGTGGCCACCACGGTGTCCCTGGTCAGGTGCAGCAGCACTAGCAGCAGCCCTACCACAGAACAACATGTAGAAGTGCAATCTATCAGCGGTTCCTTGGATTCTCCTGGATTATTGAACTGGTTTTAAGAGAAATTATTAGAGCAATGTAATTTAAATTGTGAGATTTTAGCTCTGTGATTCTTTTAAATGACAGTGACAGAAAGGAGCCCTCTTCAAGTATTTCATGTGCAGTAGCTCATTAATTTACGTTCTTAGTATGGTTTTACTGGCCAAATTATTTTACTTTTTCTGGAAAATATTTTTATCCCCCTTTTTCCTTCTGGAAATTGTCATTTGTAATATTTAAATTTAGCTTTTTTAATTGATGATGTTAGGCCGTTTCATGTAGTTTAAACTCTCAGCTGTCATTTGTCACCTCGTATTTAAAAGAAAGTAACTATTACAAAGTCTATTTTGATGACTCATGACAGTACCTGCATTTCAAATAAAGTATCCTTTTTTTATTACCCTGCACGGCCTTAACTCTTTGTAGCTCTGGGACCGGAAAGCGCCCAGAGACTGATGCTAATGATGCTCAGGCAATTGGGGTCTTCCCTCATTTTCACTCCCCTTATTATTTCACAGCCACCTCCTTCCCCCTCTTCTCTCATCTTGGAAGGTTTGACAGAAAATTGTTCTCTTCTGGTTTTTTTTTCCTCCACGTCCCAGGTTTCCCTTCCCAAGTCAATTTAATTTCACTGTTTTCCTTTCTTTGACTTCCCGCCTCAGCCCCGGGTGCTTTGTCAGTGCCTGGGAGCTGCTGCAGAAGAGAAAAGCTTGGTCTTACTTTCCAGCCTGTTTTTTATTTCCCAGCACCGTTGGCCTTGCTGCCCCCACGGCAGGGACCTGCCTTCCCTGGGAAGGCTGCGTTCATGGAACCAGGGAATTGTTGGAGTTGGAAGAGACCTCTTTGTGATCATCCAGCCCAACTCAGGGCTGCATCCAGGGGGGGGCTTGAAAATCTTCGGAGAAGAGGACTCCACATCCTCCTGGGCAGCCTCTGCCAGGGCTCTGCCACCCTCACCCCAAACAAGTTTTTCCTCATGTTTGAATGAACCTTCCTGTGTTCCAGTTTGTGCCCGTTGTCCCTCGTCCTCTCACTGGGTTTGGCGGCACCAGGACAGCGGAAACGTTTTCCAACTGCACCAACATTCCCGCATCCAGTTAGTGACGCTTTGGGCAGCGTGAGGCAAATCATGACAACGTTGGAGTGATGAACAGACCCAGGCCTCCCCCTTCACTTGTGACACTGCGTTTGGTCCCTCAGCCGTTTGCCAGGTCACCCTCTGGGGGGGGGAAGAAGCACAAGAGGAGAAAATGAGCAGGTAGAAGCGGTCCCTCGTGCGGAAGCAGTGAGTCACCCACTGGGAGGAACCAGGTAAGTGGGGTGTCATTGTAGCCACAACACTGTGCCATTGTTGATGTTACCACGGGGATAATTAAGGTACACACCAGCCGAGCTCCTTCCTACCGAAACAAACCTCTCAAAACAACCACCCCAGCCCCTCCAGCCACTGTGTGGCTGCTGCTTGTCCTTGCACAAATACCCACCGCCTTGTGGTGGGGGGGGACATCCCGGGGTGGCTGCTGCTGTCTGTGGGGTTAATTCCAGTCCTCCTTGGGGGTGAAAGCATGGGCTGCAGTATCAGCATTGCTTAATTGTTAACGGCTGATTAACCCTGACTGCGAGTGTGAGGCAGCAGCAGGTGCTGGTGCAGCTGTTCCCAGCTGTGCCCAGGGCTCTCCAGTAGCCCCTGCAAGCTGGTTTGGCCTTTTATTTTTCCTCTAGCCTTTATGTTGTCTTTTTATAAAACAGAAAACAATCAACCCCCAAACAAATCCTCAAACAGGCAAAGCAGAAGCTTCTTCAGGTAGAGTCTGGGTCTGTTGCCACAGGAGGATCTTTGACTTTTTTTGCTCCTGGGGAGGAAATTTGGGGGCTGCTGTCAAAAACCAGAGGTGGGCTGTGAGCCTGCACGAACAGACCAGAGCGTAGATCTGACAGACCCACCGAGTTGCAGCTGAATTGTTCCTTAATGTAAAGAAGGTAAATATTCTACCTCACTCTTCCATAAGTAATTACATCTTGATGTATATATTTATAAATTAGCCAGATCCGAGTTTCCAGCGCCTGGGCCTAGGGGCTGGCACCAGCCTTCGTGGGGCTGGGCTGAGCCCCTCCATACACCCCTCTGCTGCCAGGACCTGGGGAGTGGTCCCAGTTTCCAGGAACAGATGGAGGTGAGGGCATTTTGGTGGGTGTCAGTTGGAGGATTTTTTTTGGGGGGGGGGGGCTGCGTCTGTGTCTTTTTGGCAGCCGCATGGGATCTGAACAAGTGAGGGGCATGAAGTGTTGTCTGTGAACACCCGCTCCTGGGGCAGTTGGTTGCTCTCGGCCAGGCCCTGCACAGGCTGCCTGGGATCAGGTGGAAATTCCTGGTGTTATTCCCATATTTGAGTGAGCGCTCCCTTGGGATTTGGCTGAGCAGGAAGCGTAGAAGGAAAAGCCTTATCCCAGGTTAGAAGCAACCCCAGCGCTCACTGTCTCCTACTGAGAGAGAAATGTGGGATTTCGAAAGAAATTGTGCCTGAGACTGGTTTTTAAGCCTCTGTGTCACATCTTCCCTTCTTGGCGCCTCATGGAGCGGGATGGGACGGTGGCTGACAGCTCGATGCCCAGATGGGCTCTGTCCCCATGGCTGGGGCAGTGGCTCACAGCCCCATGCCCAGATGGGCTCTTTCCCCGTGGCTGGTTGGTCCCACGTTTCTGTGGTTGCCCTGTGCTGCCCCGTCTGCCAGGGCCCTGGGCAGCCACCGCCCGCTTCCAGCAGCCAGAGCACACCATAAAAATAACCAAGACCCCAGCACGGGCTGGGCCTGGCCCGTTCCCCCTTCTCCCCTTCTCCAAAATAAATCCTGGAGCTCCTTTTGTTTTCTTAACCCAGTACTCTGGTGTCGCAGTGACAGGAGTTAACGCCTCCAGCCCCTTGCTCATCCCAGCAGGACGGGGAGAGGAGCAGAGGGTGACAGCTCCTGGGCTGAGATCAAGCCAACGGAGCAGGTGAAGCAAAAGCTGCACCCACAAGCGAAGGAAAACCAAGGCCTCCAGTTGCTGCTTCCCGGGGACAGGCAGAGGCTCAGCCGGCTCCAGCGCACCGAGCCCTGACGTGGGAAGGTGAAGGCCATCACTCAATGTCCCCTTCTTTCCTCCTCCTTCCCCAGCCTTGTAGGCCGAGCACAACATCCACAGCCCTCTGGTCACTTCGGAAGGGGGTGGTGGTCTCATCTGTCCCTGCTGTGTCCCCTCCTAACCTCTTGCTGCCCCCCCCAAGCCCACCTGCTGGTGGGAGAGTGAGGAGCAGGAACAGCCTTGACCCCGTGTGTCACCCGTGGGGAGCTCGGCCCTGGACCAGCCACTGTGAAGAAAACCAACTCCATCCCAGCCAAAACCAGTACCACAGAGCACAGCCCTTCCCTTTTTGCAGATTTTTCTGGGGAAAATACAACTGGGGGGTCTGGGTGCTGGGGATGAGGCAGCACCGAGCACCGTGGGGGGNGAGCACCGTGGGGGGGGAGGAATGGCTGGCAGGCAGCCCCCGGGGTGGGGGGGATGGGGACAAACACCGTGACACCGAGATCCTGAAAGCCCCAAAGGAAGAGAGGAGGGTATCATTTATAGATGTAAAATATTTTTATTTGTAAATGCTGATCTTCTAAATCTGTTTCCACAAATTCCAAAACCCATAACACTCTGTATACTTCAAAAAATTCCTTTTTTTTTTGTGTGGTGTTTTTCTTTTTTTTTTTTTTTTTTTTTTCTTTTTTTTTTTTTACATTAGATACTTTTGTAGAGAACAGGAANACGTGGGAAGGTGAAGGCCATCACTCAATGTCCCCTTCTTTCCTCCTCCTTCCCCAGCCTTGTAGGCCGAGCACAACATCCACAGCCCTCTGGTCACTTCGGAAGGGGGTGGTGGTCTCATCTGTCCCTGCTGTGTCCCCTCCTAACCTCTTGCTGCCCCCCCCAAGCCCACCTGCTGGTGGGAGAGTGAGGAGCAGGAACAGCCTTGACCCCGTGTGTCACCCGTGGGGAGCTCGGCCCTGGACCAGCCACTGTGAAGAAAACCAACTCCATCCCAGCCAAAACCAGTACCACAGAGCACAGCCCTTCCCTTTTTGCAGATTTTTCTGGGGAAAATACAACTGGGGGGTCTGGGTGCTGGGGATGAGGCAGCACCGAGCACCGTGGGGGGGGAGGAATGGCTGGCAGGCAGCCCCCGGGGGGGGGGGGATGGGGACAAACACAGTGACACCGAGATCCTGAAAGCCCCAAAGGAAGAGAGGAGGGTATCATTTATAGATGTAAAATATTTTTATTTGTAAATGCTGATCTTCTAAATCTGTTTCCACAAATTCCAAAACCCATAAC